>JABFQM010000163.1:0-48682 GCA_022816865.1 Zelostemma sp. ZL-2020 | reverse complement strand
AATAAAACATGAGTAGCAATCGAATGCATAAAGAAGACAATAAAGAATATTACTGCGCTTTTGTTTCTCAAGTTACTGCCAAACATTCATTTATATTGACAATTGTTGTTAGGTGTCCCGCAATACCTCGTTCTCCCCTATGTTGCACCCCTTTGTATTTTTTCCTCAAATTTTGTAGCGATTCGTAATATTTTGCTTTTCAAATTTCTCAAAGTTCCACTCTTTATAAATATTCAAATTTGGCTCTATTTTGAGTCTTCTGGAGCGAGAATCGCATCCCAAGAAATTTGAAAAATCAATCTGCAACTCGAGATTTTCCATTACTTCTGCCCGGCTTATCATCGAAGTCAGGCTCTTTCGTCTGATTAAAAAAACAAAGCTTTTTAAATTTTAACTCGAATCAGCTTAAAACGAGTTACGTTGATCGAATTACATCATCAATGATAACACAATTAAATGCTTCGACGAGCGACAACGTCCCAGGAAATATCAAGCTGAAAAAGTTCCCCGATAATTTATGATGCCCGTATTTCACATCGTATTGTATCTCCGAAAATGTTATTTCGTTAAAACGAGCGATACGCGGGACAGAATCATTCGAGTTATTGTGCGGTATTTACGCATGTGACTCTGTTTATCAATCCATTATCGCGTTTTAATAGAGCCATTCGCGTTGCCGGTCGATGCGGTTCCATACAACGCGAACTAATAAATCCCGCTCTCAACTTCGTGCCGATAATATCGTTATTATAGGGAGGGCGAAGTTTTACAAGCGATATGGGAATAATTCAGGGACGAATTGTCGCGCCGCGGAGCTTTAGAGACAAAAGCGCGCGGGTTTAAATGGCCTCGAATTTTCTATTGGCGGCGAAAAATGGCCGTCAATAGCTCGTAGCCCTGAATGAGCGCAGAAACGTGTATTACACGTGATATATAACGAGGTTGGTAATTGGATCGATGGGATATAATCGGATCAAGGGACATTTCTATTTCGTTTATCGAATTACCTCCTCCGAGGTCGAATACGTCGAAATTGACGTGCACGCTCGGAAAATTCGGAGGAAAGCCTTTTTTCCGAAGAAGGATTCATCCGAGGAAGAATTCTTTCATCCAAATGTATTGTAATTCGGCGAGCGGATTCATCGATTCGGACGGTTTTTCCGCATTTATATGCATGATAATACACGGGATATGATTATATATTTGGAATCGGCAGATTATGCGCATGAAGTATAATAAAGCAATTCGCAACACGGTCCTCACATAAATTACGTGACCGATATGCCGTACAATTAGGCTTTGCTAATTCAGCACTGCTAATTAAAATTTCTGTCCCGAACGCATCTCTTGAACGCCGAATCTCGGTAATTGATTCGGATTCGAGGGTGGGAGTCGATACAAATGGCTTCCTGTATACTAATCACAGCCCGATGTTTCGTTCCTACGAGATGAGCTTTTTGGAAAGCTGAAACTAGAGAAGTTGGGGATTTTTCATGTTTAAAAATAGTAATTTGAAGAAAAACGTAGTTTGAGTTGTTGAAATGTCTAGGCAGAAGTATAGGAACCTCGAGGCAATGAAAACGAGTAAAACGAGCCGAGAAGTGCATCGGATTCTCCGAGTTTTATGCCGTAGTTTTGGAAGAGCGAGAATCTTATCTCAATGGGAAAACGGCGTGGTTGATAGTTGAGTTACGCAAGAATATTCGCATTCTTTACGTACACTCCCAAGATTAGCGTATGAAAAATAGATGCCGGTCAGGGAAATTTGCGTAAATCGGCAGATCTCTCTTCCGCGGCGCATAATATCAGTAAACAGGGAGTGATAAGGTAGTTTCATGCCGCGGGCGGTGTTAAAAAATGCACCGTGGCAAAGAGGAGCGAGCTCGAAATTGCAAAGCGCTCGGGGCGACGTCGAGGGTGCTCGAGGACGATTCTCCGCAGAAAACGAGCGCATAATTGATGCCGTAATAATTTTCAAAGTTCTCATACGCGCGCGAGGAGCAACGAGATTACGGCTCGCAATGGAAATGTCGCGATGCCCGTGCTTTTGCTTCGCGTTTTTCCGCCGCGCGCACGACCATATCGTTTTAATCGTGTTGTTAAAACACGAACACGACCTCGTAACTTTCTCTTCCTTCGTTATTGCAACTTGGAATTTTCAAAATTAGCGCGCTTGCGGGGTCGAATGGCGCGTTATCAGGAAAGCCGGCCCGATGAAAAACTGGACTTTTCCGCGCTGACCCCGACTCGAAATTGCCCCGTTACGAGAGAGCGTTTCACGTAAATATGAACTTTCATGAGCAATTAATATTAGGAGCATATTAGAAGTGTAAGAACAGAAAAAGTATAAAAAGGAATGAGCTCGTGAAACGGGTTAAAAGTGAAAAGCACCTGCCAGCGGATAGGTCGAGTCTGCGAGAAGAAAGCGGATGAAGAAGAATAAAAGAGGGGGAGGGTCGGGGGGGCTGGGGGTGGTATAATTACTCGAAATGCTTGTCTGTGTTCCCGCGAAAGCCCCTTGACAGCTCTCGGCTGCTCTCTTTTTCCATCTTTTCCATCTCTCGCTCCCATTCGCTCCTCAAATTTCTTCCCTTTCCATATTCCGAACGACGTCGAATTTTTCTTCGGGAAAGAATGGAAAATCTGAAGAGGAGAAGAGTTTAACTCGGCGGACAAAAGAGTCGGGGCGAGCAATTCGGGGGAAGGCGAGCGATCGTGCGTTTGGGGAGGACGTTTGGAAGTTTGTCGCGGGCTGTTTTTTAAAGGAGACGGAGCGAAAGAAGTCGGCTTGATGTAGTTGTAGAGGGAACGAAGTTCGCTTTAGTTTTATGTAGTTTTGCGACGATAAAATAATTATTGTCGCAGAGGAAACGGCAATTTTACAAGTCGCGAAAAAGACAAAGCGTCACGTCTCCGTCTCTGGGTGTGGACCGTATGTTCCTGTGAAGAGAGTAACCTCGTTCCGAAAGGAAGCTGCAGGCTGAACAGAGAAAATTGAGTTTTGCCCCGACCCAAGAGACCGTGCTCTCATGCTAGTTTTTGCCCGTGCCAAAGTTATGTGTTTCTTGTTGAGCAAGAAATTTCGTAGCAATTTATTGCTTACAACGTAATTTACGTTGCATTGGCTCTTTTTTTTGATATCATTTACGACTTATGTTTTGCTTGGGACGAAGAAATATCGTTTCGAGCGCGCGTGCCAGTGGATACGCTTCGACTTTGTATTTTTTTCGCGACTTTTCATGAATATCTTTCTTTGATGAATCGGTGGAACTTTGAAGGTGACCGGAGGGAACGGACCTTTTTTATCCGCGCGCGATTCTGTTTTACTTCGAGTCTTGAAATAACAGAAACTGAATATGAAATTTTGCACCGCGCTTTTTCTGGCGATGAATACTATGTTTCGTTTCGTCCTTGGAAATGGAAAAAAGGCAGAAGTTGGTAGAACAAGTGCATGAGAATATTCCGAGTTCTTGATGCTTTTTTAATCAGGTACCTACATCGAGAATGAAAAGTTTTAACTTTGGAAATTGAAGTATTAAAATGAAAACTCAGAGCACCCCGCACGTATCAGTGATTGTTATCAAAGAAATCCTAGTTTCGTCTTTCGAGTCATCTTTGAAACTTCAACTTCGTGTCTTAAAGTTCTTGGTTCTTTGATCTGATAATGAGCGACTTTGTAACTAGTTTAACGTCATATTCATCAAACGTTTCCTTGAAGGTTGACTTTGCCGTTGATAATTCTCACAAGACACAGCATGTGAATGAAATTATCACTTTAATCAATGATAACGTACATCAAATTATTACAGCATCAAATCTTCTGAAGCCGGGAATAATATATAATTTACTTCTACTAAAGACAGGATTTCTACGCTTGGAAAAATGCCGACTGGCAACGATTGTTTCGCGGTTTGAACAAAATTTTACCCTCCCTGTTGATGTTAAAATCTCCTTTCTCCGCAGGAACATAATTTCGCTTTGCGACGTTATTGTTACTTTCATTACGATGAAAGAATACGCAATTGTAATTGGCAGGAAATGACGTTTATTTTTCCGCGATATTTGTCAGTACATCAGAGTGTTTCGGATTGGAGAGAGTTTAGTGTTGCGGAATGAAATTTCACTGTGAGGAATTTAATTTGTTGAAGCTTTCCTTGTAACTTTCGGTTCTTACATCGAGTGAAATTTATCTCGCTTCAGCATTGTTAATACGTTTATGCCGAAAGCAAGAACACTAAACACTTTCTGAAGGTCGGTTTAATTTCCGTCGTTTGTAACTGCTCTGCCAAGTGACTCAAGAAGCAAATGTGTTTCTAGGAATGATTGCTAACTTGGAAGGCTGTGCTCGTAATTACTCGTGTAGTTGAAATGGCAAAACATACTTCTTATATCGAATTTCAACGCTAAACTTGATCTCTGAGTACCTCACTTTGCTTCAAATTTCGTTGTATATTTTCTTCGCGGAAAGAGCAGGTCTTTTAAAGGTGTAATTTTTGAATTATGTAGGTCGCTCAGAACATAACTTCGTAATAAGCTCCGAACCGCAAAAAATTGGTTCGTTTTCTACTTAAAAATTGACAACAGAAATATTCTCTGTCGTCTTAACGTCCATTTTTTACATTTTTCTCAAACTTTGCGAGACAACTTTTCATCCGCGGAAGGAAATTGCATCCATGTAAACTATCAAAAGCTATTAAGGTAACCGTAAGGTACATGAAGAAAATGAAAATGGTTATTACTGGTGTAGTAAATTCTATTTTATCACGTGGATGACTATATCATGTCTCGATAAAATGTGTCGTACACAGCGTTTTCACAACTCTGGGTCAGCCCAAGATTTGTTTTTATTAAAAATGTGAAAGATTGCTTCATTTTTGTATAATTATTTATAAGTTTTATGGATTTCGTCGCGCTGTTATTATATATTATTATTATAAACGAAATCGTTATCGTCGCTTTTCTTGTTTGCGTATCTTTTTATCGGTTTTCTCTCGATATTGCGTGCCAAGGATGCTAGTATTTGTTGGATGTTGAAGCGTAAGGAAGTTCATTTTTATGACGAGATAGTAATCCCTCGACACACATAACTTATCTGCAAATTCAACAAAGAGTTGGAGAAATAATTTTCTGCATCCAAATATTGAATTGAAGAATTCACGTTCGCGCATACCGAAAGAAGTTATTTCTGCATCGACTTATGTAGTCGACAATTTCATGTATTTGCGTGAATTCTCCATTCACGTTATTCTTTTCTGAATAGAAAAATACGGAGAGTTGCGTGGAAACGTAGGTCCTAATTTTTTAATTACAGAAACGCTCGAACTAAAAACATTTGTTTTTTCTTTCTTTTTAAACTTTTATCTTATGAGAAATTTTACCTTTGTAATCTTTCCAAAGTTTGTGCCATTCGCAGCAAAATTATGCAACAATAAATATATTTTCACATTCACAGCCAGATATTTGAAAGGCTATTCAAACTACAGAATTGGCTATTTCTGTCTGTGACAAGACGAAAATGACGGTCGCGGTATTCGTATGAGGTACCTATATGCCGGTTTTTATATATCGCGCAATTGCGAAAGCGTTTGGAGAATGTGTACAAATGCGAAATAAAGTACCGCGGTGTTTAATGTGATTTATTTTTTATTTGCCGCACTTGGTCGGAGATTCAACTCGCGGAGTAATTTTTATTAACACTTACGCGAAAGGAGCTTCAGAAACAAATATGCAAAGTATTAAAAACGGATACTAAAAGTTTCAAGAGTATTAAAAATTAAGTAGCAAAAACAGCATTGAAGTGTGATACTTTTCGATACTTTTGATGAACGAGGGAACCGATGTTCCGATAAGAAATTTTCACATTTATTGTCCCGTTAAAAATTGCATTGTTAAAAGTGAACGATACGAACACTCGCGATCGATGATTGGTCGTTACGAAAATTTTGGCAGGCGTTTATCAGTCACTGATTACGAAAGCTTTCCGCTATAGCGGATTAAAGGATTCGCGACTCTGGCATTTGAATCGACTCAAAAGTTGCAACGAATGCAAAACGTAGCCAACTAATTCACAGTTCAGGAAACGTCGATATTGTCGACGATTCTCTTTGTTCCGTGATTCTAGAATTAACAGAGATCGCGCATCGCTCAGGCGAGAAGTTATTTTGTTTCGCGATATTTGGTACATTTCAATGAATGTCGTTTAATGCTTGCACTGCAGGGGACAACTCAATCAAGGCCCGGCATGCATGTTAACTTTATCCCAATAACTCGAAGCAAACGTGTACAACTTATCGGTTATCTTTTCAATTAATCTGCTTTTTGGATATCACGAGTATCGGATGCTTTAATCCTGCTGTTATTGCCCTCGTGATTGCATTTTTTCGGGGCCAGATTTTTCTTGGAATGCTCTTGGAATTCGCGGTCTCTCAAATACTCAAGTTTGTTAGAGGAGAACATTGCTATTTGAAAGCTACTCTTCGCCGGAGTTGTTCCGCAAGAACAGGGATACGAGGTGATTGAACGCAACTATACTTCACTGCGCTATCGGGGAATTTGATGTTTTTTACTCGCAACCCTAGCGGCCACATTCATCCTAAAGTTTGTGAAACGAGGTGCCGGTTATCTCAGAACAAACAACTTGTCTTCAACGTTGAAGTAATGGCTCGAAATATAACGAAACCATTTGAGGGTACTTCCGTTCTTTCGACTCACGCGCTTTTATTTCCGAAGTTGCTTATCTGGGCTTGATAAATAACGTATCTAGTCTCTTCGTTCCGGGGGGTTTTACTTTCAGATGTAAGGTATCGATTATTCCGAGATATTATTCTCAGCGCGCAAGTGAAATCTTGCCTGGCGGAGTAAACATTTTTTTAATCTTGTTGATTTATGTCAGAAACGGCTGAGGTATAAAGTCGGATTAGGTCGACTGATATGGAAATTTATGACACCTGTGACACATGGAATTGCAGCAAGTATCTGGAATCTATAGCGGCGCAGTTCATTCGAGTATAAACTTTTATAGTTTTCGAGTACGAGGGGTTTCAACAGATTCTATTGAATGATGAGATCAATTTTAAGGTCTCGTGGTAATTAACGTCTTTGTCGATTTATTACGTGAGTGAATTTAGTTTTCGAAAAGCGTATCAAGGAAACATTTTAGGGTTTCAATTTTTTACTTCAGAGACGTACGAATTAATTAATTTGCAAATAAATTGGCAACGAAGACGACTGGGTAATGAGAGAGAAATTTACTTTTGTTCAATGAATTGGATGCGTTTTCTCATTTAAAAAAAAGATTTTCTCACGATACAATGGCTGTAAAGTAGCTTTTTAATTAAAAAAGTTATACTCTTATTTGGCGTTATGCATAATTTACTTTTTCACGAAAGATTCCTCGGGTGGATACCTTTCTCTCGCTACTTACGACATCTTCAGGGTATAACTTTTTATTAAACTAAAGTACGCGAGGTGAGTGCGAGACGTGCTATGCTATAATGGTTGAATAACTAACCGGATTAACGTGCCGTACATAATATAACAAACTACTCTGGAACGCACCGCGTTACAAGACATAAACCTCTCGACATATTACTTAAGATGAGTACTTTAAGAAAATGTAGTTCTCTCCTTCCTGGCAGATATTTGTTACTTATAATACGAGCTTGACAGTTTTTTTCTTTTAATCACCGTCATGAAATTCGAGGATGGAAAATACTGTTTTTCTCCCGCGATGCGAGGAATTATGGTCATAACTTTCCTTGCAATTGTAACGTTCAATAACGCGCATCGATTTTAGATGCTCCAGAATCCTCTTAATTTGAATTGTTGTTATTGATACAGATTTAATTATAAACCCTATTGATTTCAAGCGAATCGAGTATTGCGGCGATATTCAAATGAAGTGCATATCGTTCTAGATTTTATGCAGATGGTGTAACTCGCTATGGTTGACCGATATTGCACCCTTGCGATCTTGCAGAATTGCTCCGTAATTTATAGTTGAAGGAATATCTTCATGGAAAACTAAATTTTATCGGAAATGAAGAATACATGGTAAAATTGTTGAATACCAGCCACGAACGACGCGATTTCTTCGGAGCTGAAAATTGCCAACGGATTTTTGTCGCACATTACTATGTATCTGCTCTTCTTCTTCTCGCTTTTCTTGCGAGCAGAATTTCTCAACTCTGAAACCCGCAAAAGAAGCGAACTTATCGGCGAGCGCAACGCTTTCGAAATATGCAGATGAGATTAATCTTTTTTCACCGTATCAGCACACGGCTGCCCTGCATGATAAACAGGAATTTACACTCATATCGCGCCCCTGAGATTACGGAATGTCGAAGCCAAAGATCTTTTTGCGGTAGAAATGTTGACGTAATCCCTTGGCGATTGGAGCAATTCGTGTAATCGCTGCGCAATAAACGAAGCATCGGTGAAATTGTTTTTTACGATATATTTATCGGCGCGTGCAGAATGTAGAGGATTAAGATTTTCGATGTTGTTGCCGTTGGTGATAACAACAAATTCGAGAGTCCAGTCACGTGCAGGATCGCATTGTACAAACGATTTCAATCGCGGCACGTTTGCGCTCGACTGTCTTTGTTTATGGCACAGCGACATGTATTCCCTCAGAGGTAAATTTGCAATTTAGACGCAAAATGGAAATTTGACGTACTGCCGTGGCAGGGAAAGAGGTTTTACGCTTGCGAATTACGATGCAATTGGAATAATAGATAATTCGAATGCACGATAAATATTTGGAAAAGCGATTGCACACATTACGTCTCATAATTGTTTGCAAATTCTGCGGCGCGATTCGGAATGTGGAAGCGACGGGCTACGCTGGCCTGCCCCGCTACAATAAATTCGTAATGAATGATTACGCCGCTGCATAATGTTCATTTTTCTTTCGTGGCATAGGTTTGCGTTTAACCATATCCCTTTATTTATCATTCCATTCATGGTTTTTAATGTCCGGTGACATTCATCTTCGTGATTAAACGTAGGTTGTTTATTCAAAGATTCATTCGTTTTTGGGTCACCTGAACATTCTCATTTGCCTTTTTTTCGCAGTTTATTTCTAATACGAATTCTATTAATTTAATACGTAGTACGAATTGTTCGAGAATTCAGCGCGATAATTAGCGTTAGCTAAAAGATACGAGGCGTTTAATTGTAGGACGAATCCTTTGCAAAAATGAGGCGAAGCTAATTCCCTGTACGTTCTTGCTAATTGCTTTTTCGAGTTCTCTCTTCTAAATTTCAAAGTACGTTGTACCTCTTTTCACGAAAGGACGTTTCTCGTAATGTTGCGTGAGTTTCGTAGCAAAGCATTACTAACGTTTCTGATGTAAAAGTACTCCAAGCCTGAGATGGAATTAGTTTCAAGTAGTTAATTGCTTAATGTTCCAATGGAAGAACGCTGTAGCTCGCGGCAGGTAATGAATCGAGGTAAAAAATGTTTTCGGCGAGGTAAAAGCCTTGAAAACCGTCGATCAGGTTGAAACTATTGATTGGGGATTGTGTGTAGGGATTTTCAATTTTTTGCGAATAAAGTTCTGTAGACTTTAAAATATTTTATGACCAAAGCTGCAGTAGAATCTACAACACGTCCATACTACCGTGTCTGCATAAATATAAGTGCGAATACAAAAGAGCGCAATAGGGAGAGAACGTGCTTCCGTTAATAACGAGTTAAAGATTCGCTTAGGAAGCAGGGGGCAAAAATCGAGTTCCTATAGATGAAAAACCGACGCGAGCGCTTGAGTTTGTCAGATTACGAACTTTTTGTTGCCATGTATTTCCCCATGGATTATATTATAACAAGGAAATATCGTAATTTTATTTCGAAATGGGACGATGAAGTATTGAATTCTTCTTGGTATTGACATTTTTTTCGAATTTTCTCGTAGAATTATGTGGATAATGCGACAATGCAGTATCCGATTAGTGTCCTTCAGGAACATGATGAAAATCATGTAATTAATGCAGGCCGAAATTGCAATTTTCCTACCACAGTACGTGCATTGTAAAATTAATACTTTGTTAAAACTTTTGGCGGAAAAGACAGGTCTACAGAGTACGGCGCGAGGATTTTCTCGAGCTGTTAATGCACGGCGGCGATAAATTTCATCTCAATTCATTGTTAATCTTGATAAGTTGACTTTTCATACTTGATAATACGAAGAGAGCGTATTTATTTAACATCATGTTTCCCCGTTTTCCAGATTCATGAGATGGACGATTTAAAGTTCTAGTTTTCCGGAGAAAGTTTTAATTTCTCAGCGAATGAACCTGCAAATTTAATATAATTGATAAGGTGTTACGGTTTTATTACTTCCCTTTTAGTGTGAGTGTAGAAATTAGGTCTGTTAACACGACAAATTTTATCGTTTCTGAGGCAGTAAAGTTTTATCGGCAATGAGGATTGACATTTTGATACTTTTTTTTGCTCGAGGACGAATTCGCGATAACGGAGAATGGTTCTGTCCTTGCTCAAGAAACGAGACGCTCCCGATATGCAAAAAGGTAGAGTTTAATCAGGGACAAAAAACGAATTTTGAAATCGTTGATGTGAAAGCACGAAAATGGGTTTTAAGAAATTGTACTTGGTTGTAACTTGAAAACGAATTGCAAGAAGTTCTCGGTTCGAAAGATTTTCAATATGTTATACTTTGAAACAAGACGTTTTTCCCAAACTTTGGCGAATGTAGGTTAAATCAATCCAATAAATTAATCAACTTCTATGACCGAAAATGTCAACTCTACGGTCCAAGTTAAATTTACCACAAACGTGAAAAATGAATAAAAGAAAAGCCAGTCGCAAGATGTGCCTGATCTAAATATAGGTGGTTGAAATGTCAGGCGTTAGTTTTCCATTTATTGGTCTGTATAAGTCGGCACCTTTACGTAACGAAATAGAGACGCACAATTAATTCTCGTCCGTCATTCTTGCTTTTTCAATTCTCGTTCCTGGGGTCTCCTTCTCTTTTTACACTCGGCCAGAGCAAAGAAGAAATTGATTTATTCATTGCGCAGCCGGTAATCCTTCTGAACGAAATTAAAAATCCTAAAGCGGAGTTAAACTGTAAATGAATGCCGAGATATTTCATTGTCAGGAATGCATTTCCTTCGAACTATCGTCGAAAAATCATCCGAGTGAAAGATTAAAGAGGTAAAATCACAAAATCCCACACTGTCTTCATCCGGGAAGCTCCGCTTCAAAGTCGTTTTTCACTTGGCAAAATTACACGTAACGGGATTCATATTCACTTTGATAGTCAAACAGAATTGCCGTTTCCCACATTGGAGTTGTCGTAAATTTCGCACAGATTCCACGAAAGTCTCGTTAATCGTAGGAAATTTTCGCTCGCGCAATTTACCCATAATTGGCAGTGTTAAACGGCGAGTACATTGATAATACGAGGTGAAATCTTCATTCAGTGGCGCCATTAGTTTTTCGTGCTTTCGGCCCAAGTTTCGTGAATTAATGCTTGAACAAGGCAACAAATTTGTGAAACTTCCTGTGGTTATATAACGCCAATTCAAACTTCCGACAATACGTCTATTCGAAACCTCAACACAGCGCAACATTAGCACCTTTACGTTGCTGAAGGAACCTCTAACGATGCAATATGCATCACTCGTCGCGTACTTCGTTCGGCTTCGACTAAATTCTCGCTAAGGTGAACGCGTCGTGTTTAAACTATTTCACTAGTTACTCAATATTGCAATAACACGCGCAAACAGCAACGAAACACGAAGACCGATCGTGTTTTGCCTGTGATTTTCCTGCCGAAGTCTCAATTATTCAGCAGCCGTGTTATGGATCTTGCAAAAGTGCTTGTTTCTTTCCCACGAATCTGCAAATAAACACGATAAATTCATACCGCGGGGTTGCTTTTTTTTATTGGGACAGTATTCGAACGAATCTCAAAATGCGATGTGTACAAAACTTGGCGATATCGGATTTTGCATGGCGCGTATATCGAATTCCCGAGGGTGACAAAAACTTTCCCGGCGCAGTCAACTAGGAAGACTCGCGAATTATCGTGCAGTCTCGGGGCGATTTCGGTGTATCAGTCGAGGGGCCCCGAGTGATTTACCCTGGCTGGAATGCACTTTCAAACTACGTAGCCGGTGCTTTCGTTCACTTGATTAAATCTTCACGAATAATTCTCATCCCGGGCCAAGTGGCCACTATTCGCGCTAGTCTTACTCCCTGCTGCATCTTATCACTAATGTACTTCGATGTACATAGTTGGATTCATACATTCCACGTTCTAATAATTCAGAGAATTCATTTTCCAACATCTTTTTCCAAGTACTTGCTTCAGTCAAGAAAAGTTTCGAAAACTAATACTTTAACCGTGAAAAGGTTGGATCTTCGTGTAATAATAACGAGATCGGTAAATTAAGTCTTAGATTTAGATTTCCAAGATTCTTTAATCGAAGATTTCATCTGACGTGGTCTAATGGTTCAGCTTGATCAGATGAGTACCAAATTTATGGTCAGATCTGATTAAATCTCATTGGATTCAATTGGATCCAAAAAGACTTCTAATCATATCTGGTATGTTGTGAATTGGATTCAACTTTCTTTCCGATACTTTCGATACTTCAAGTACTGGTTTTCAAGATTTGTTTGTCCTTAAGGGCTCCATTGAACATCCAGCCTTGAATGTATCATCCCTCTGTGTAAATATCATTGATGCGACACAGTTGATGCTTTTTAGCAGTTTGTAAAATTCAAGATGGCGACTGGGATGTGTCTAGAATACAGCTTTTTCTTATGAAGAATGAGACTAGGAAGCGAAGTGGTATAAGTAGAAGGCAATACGTTTGGGCGTACAATACGTTACGCGCTTGTGTGCGAGGCGAGGAGCTGAAACGAGGGCTGGTTTATTCTCCGGCATCGGTTTCAAGCTGTGCAAGCCGTTTCACAAAGTGGCTGATTGAAAGGATACCGAGAGCCGAGAAAAGAGATTCGAGTCTTGTTTGGAATCAGCTTTTTTATGCCGCACCATAAACACGCGTCAACTCTACGTGCTGGCTTTACCGAAGAGACTCGACGCAAAATGATTTCCCGTATCCATTTTCATCCCGTGAGATCGGGTCCAGCGTCAATGAATTTTGCGAAAAAGTTGTCCGATTCGGTAAATATTCGACAAGGTAAATATTTGACACGCGATCGTAATCAACGTTGCGTAACCGTTTTCTAGTGAGCGATACATTTTTGATGACTACTTTGTAGGGCGGGATATTGGACATGCATATTTAAGGGCATTGCATTTCTGGCCATAATTTACCCGTCATATGCATAGCAAACTCAAAAAAACTTGCGCAATCACGAAGGTACAAAGTGCATCGTACAACTTTTTAGCGTTGGGAAATTTTTTAAAGAGAGATTAAACACTTGCATCGGTTATCGAGTTTGTTAGTTTTCATTGCTTTTTTACTTCACTTTGGTCTTTCTTTTGACACGCACGACCAAACGGAATTAGTTTTTGTTTCTTTTTTTCCACCGTCCCGAGCGGCGCGGAATCCAAATGAAGCCGAAGCACCTTTCTTTTTTCTTCTTCCGCTGTTCTTGCTTTCCGTGAAACGCAACTCGTCTCGCTGTACAGATTCTTTCTTTGGCTTGAAGAATGAAACTTGAGATACTTGGTTATCCCGTTTGAAGATACGTCTCTGCATTATTTAACTTTTGAACTTTCGTGATTTCTCTATGTCCCAACAACGAATGAAATTATTCATCGGCGCGTCGACTTTTTATACGTTTACACACTTCCGGCTCATTCGTAAGTGTTATTTGCACTTTGGACCGTTCATCGCGTTTGCATATTTCATGAAGTCAAATTAGAGACAGCTGTTCGTGCAGCAAATCGTGCATGTCGAGAGAAAGAGAGCAAGACTAACGGTTTAATTACGCTTCTCATTTCGCTCGATCTACCTGTGAAGGAAAGCCGAAGAAATGGGATTACAAATGGAACTGAAGCGCTTCGCGCTGCTTCTTTTTTGCCATATTTTCCTGGCACATACACGCGTCGGTCAACTGAATTAAAATTTAATTAAGAGCTTGGGACATTGAGCGCGTATCCGCTTCTCGAGCACGAGCGAATAGTTTCGGGCAACAATAAACTATTGTCGTCGTTGTATCGGGGTAATTAAAAATCTACAACAAAGCGGGACCTGGAACGGATCCTCGGAAAAGTTCACTCACAAATAAGCCGACTTGTTGGCTTATCGGGCTTTGTCATTCATCTGCGCGTACAATTAAATTATAATGATCGCGAAGCTCCGCGCGCGCGAATTCGACGCACACGGAAACAACTCCGAGCGCGGCATGTGCATTGTCGCGCCGGAACATTTGGAATGTATTTGAATTCAGGACATTTGAGAAGGCTAACTCAATATGCCGCCGGTATTGTGTCTGGATTCCGCTTAAGCCCGCGTGAGAAATCCCAAGGAATGTCGTGCATGAATTTAAGTCGAGCATCGCGCGGCAAATTGTTGCCGTGTTATTTGCTGGTGAAATGTTTGATTATTAATGTGTTTGTTCCGCAATGTTTATAAGCGGTGAATCAAAGTTACTTGATTGGATCGAGAGACGAGTATGCATTTACGAAATGCGGAATAAAAGCTCCTCCATTTGGACGGAAGCTTTGATACGGTAGATTGTGTGCACTGTTGCGAGTGTATTGCCGGGAGTAGGTAAACCCGAGGCGGTGGCTGAACTCGGATTTTTCACCACGACCAAAAAACCGAAAGCCAATCGTCCGCCGACGTCCGGTATCCTCGTAAATTACGAAATAGTTGAAATTTCTTCGGCTCAATGCTCCGGCTCGCCGCCGTGCCCTTTTAAACTTGCCGGAAACGTGGAAACTGCTGATCTTTTGGCTTCATTGTGCTTTGATTTATTTGGTTCGTTGGCTGGACGGAATTTGAATTTTGAAGTATTGATTCGCGCGAGTTTGCACGTGAAAGCGATACCGCGTTTGAAGTGTAATTGTGGTTTATTTATCGTTAGCGTTGAGTATTGACGTAAACTCATCGATTATGGACGCAGTCGTTCGCGCTACATCGGGGGATTGGCACAAATTGATTCTCGTTTATGTCTTCGAAGACAACGTTATCGAGCTTCATTCTTCTTTACTGCGAATAGTTGTGGTAATGGTCATTGTCGGTTTTGAGGAACGGAAATACGTTTCCCGCGAGCATTTGTGTTATCTCGAATAATGTTTCTGCGGAGCTCAATATTGGAATTATTTCTTTAGCAAACTTGAGGAGAATGAGATATATTTTTAGCGTGAAAATTTCTGAATTCTGAGATTTACTTACCTTTAATAGATGACGCGTCTGAAAAGAAAGTTTCGAAGTGAAAATGAACGAACACGAACGAATGTTTAAACTGTGTTTTTATTTTATCAAAATTGGAGAACATCTTTTTTTTAAATCCCGAATTCATTTCTCCAACTCTCTTCTTTTAAAATATGCATACTTTTATTCGTTATGATTTACCATACGATCTATAAATTTGAACAGAAAATGGGTCAAACATGAAACGGGTCGCGGCCAATGACGACTATTTACGAGTCCAGTTTATACGTTTTCTTACAATTATGTACCTTATTGCAAAAAATCACTGCAGTATTGTATTTTAATTCGCAGCCCCGCGATTCGCCATAAGAAATATTGAATACTTTTAGGATAAACTGTGGATAAAGTCCTACACGTTTTAAATGGAAAGATTGGTTCGACATTGGTAATGCGAGAGGAATGAATTGTGCAGTAGGTACGAGTGAGGTATTTATAAGTGGTAAATGACATTTACAATGATAATCGAAACAATGCTGACTCGATGTAAAAAAATGTTCTCGAAACGAAGACCCTGTCAGTGTTTACATTAAGGTATACTTAAGCAAATGCTACGTCATCGATTAATCGTTTTATCGGCATGAACGACACGTTGTACGAGAGAAGAATATTTTTTTTTTTATGAAGGAGTAATACTGAGGCGCGAATTCAGATCAGAATTGGGGCGCTTAAATCTATCTATCGCCTCGTCGCTTACGTCTAGATAATAACAACGAAGGATTGCTTATGTACATACAAAAATATATGTGTGTCATGTATATACATATAATATATATTCATTCATTTTTATCATGATCGGTTACGTCTACGTATACATACGCAAATTTCACTTAAATTCATCATTTTGATACGTTTTCGCACATCACATTTTTCCAGCACTCATATTTTCCTGTCGCGTTTGCGCTATCGGATTTAACACTCTACTTATATGTAAAATATTGCGCCATGTAAAATTTGGACATTCGAGAAACAACTTTTCACCGGATTAATAAACACGAGTGAATGGGGAACAAATCAACGTGTGAATTAAATCGATCCAAGTACGAGAATTTGTACGAAAATCCTAACAAACGGTTCGGGAGAATTCGGGATTTTCATGATGACGTTTAAGATGGTTACAAATGTCTCGGTTCATCATTTTTTCAATTCTTGTAAAGTTTTACTTTTCCAACGGTATAAAATCGTTGCATCGCACCGTTTATTGGGATAATGCTTCACACGTACCGCAGCAATAAATTCATGCAATTTTTGGCATTCGCGACGAATAATCACGATGATTTATTCTCGTACGATTCCTTACTTTTTACACAACTCGTCATTTTTCGTAACAATACATCGAGAAAATTTGTTCATAGATTAAATTCAACCCCGAACTGATTATTCTCTAATTTTCATCTGGAACATTGCGAAATTCGCGCAAGACCATGTCTTCTTGAACCAAAATAACGTGTATCGATGCTGCGAGATCGGCTCGGTTCTGAATTAGTTATCGTGAATTGGGTATCAGTTTGGGAGTCGAGTTAACAAACTTTCGTGAAGTCGAACGGGTGATAATTGAATTGAAATATATTCCAGAGTTCCCAAAGATAGCAGTTTCTCTTACGAGAGTTCAATATTAATTTTTCGTTCTGCCTCGGGTCACAACCAAAATGATACCGCGACAAAACTGATAACTCTTTCAGGTAATCCAATTCTTGCACGTTTCAAAAAGCGGAAACGGCTCGTTTTAATGAATTTCGCTATTTAATCCTGCACGAATTTATTAGCTAAGACACACAGTTTAGAATGAATGACGGAACTTATAAATGAATTAATTAGAAACGAGATCTCGCGGATGAAATTAATTTTTCTTGAATTAATTGTCGTTCATAATCTCTTGTTGGTTTACATAATTGAATGTCGAAACTAATTACCTTACGGAAATTCCTCCCTTTGAAACTTTTAATTTAATCAACAACGTCTTTTCATCTACGAATAAAATATCTCCCGCGCTATAAATAATTAGACTTGAACGAGCAACTGCACAGTCGGTCGATCCCTCATCGACCGAGCCGTAATTCCAGATGCAAAAACAGGACAGCGGCCGCAAGTTACTGTGTAAATAGAGGCGAAAAAATTGCGGAATGTGGTTTTCAACTGCTGTTCGTTCTTTGCAGAAACCAGCGGAAACTGGTAGGAATGTGGCACGAGCGAATCCTTCGGGTCGAGGGTACGATTAATCGGATAAGCCTAACCAGCTCAGGTACGTACATACGTTCCAAACAAGTAATCTCTCGTATCCAAGCTTCGTCATTCGAGTCTTTTCACCGATAGATTCTCGAACACAACAATCTCACCGCTGCAGATTCTGGAACAGTCCAAAAATTCCGTGTTACTAGAAATGTTGAAAAGGTCTTTTGAAACTTCTTCAATTCATTCAACGACGATTGGCCATTCTAAAAAAAGTGGGACCAAAAAGTGCAATTTTCGAAATTTGCTGACAATTAAAATGAAAAGTTCGAAAATGAAAATCCGTGTTCTATTGTGTTTTTCAAAAAAACTTTAGATTTTTCACTTGCAAATTTCATTCGGCCTGTTAAGGTATAATTAATTGAATTGCTTCGGTGAACAAAACGCGTTACAGCGGCATCGATGCAATTATTAATACCTGGGTTATTATATCATCAACAGTAATCTATTTAATAGAAAGTACGAAGGGTGAAATTGTATTCAATATTCCAATATCCATAATTATCGATGACGATGTAATTGGCGTGTTTTTTTACGAAGTTTCCGATAATTCGATCGGAATGGATTGAAAAAGGCAGTTCCGTCCCGTTGACAGCCGAAAAATGTAGCGAAGCGAGCGGATGGAAAAATGCATTGGTTTTATAAAGTAATTCAGTTTTTGAACTTTCGAAGGGGAGCGAGGTGAAAATCAGAAAGCCGCGTTCGGGGCATTACGCCGTTTGTTACGTCGACGCGAATGGCGTCATGAAACGAAAATAAATTTCATACGGACTGCTAGAAAAAGCGCGGAAGTGCGCTGGGAGGCCGCAGAATAATAGATATTTAAATTTTGCGGTGCGCAAAATACGGGCGCCGCTGCACTCGCGGTGTCATCGGGTATCGATATTATTTAATCTTCTGCGCCGGAAATAGAATGTAGTAACGTTGCTTACTCGGCAATGCAGCGTATAAATGCGACTGCACACGTCGAATTATTTTCTCTATGACGCGCTCGTTGCCGCAATGAAGAAGCGTCGATAATAAATCTCGGAAGAAAAGCGAGCTAAATGAAAAATATTTATTATATTTCAACACGGATGTGCGATTTATACCCACTTGGGAATTGTATTTTCGAACGTGCATGTTCCATTTTCGGAAGAAAGTATTTCGATTTTACGTGTTGCTTTTTTTACATCGGGTTTGATAAAATGCAGGAATTTCGTGTGTTACCTGAACTTTGCCAAGCTTCGGAATGAACAGAATCTGCGCTCGTGCAAAATTGCACTTCCACGCAATTCGGGTATCGAACTCGCAGATTATTTTTGAAATGTATAAAATTTTTTCAACCGTAAAGCATTTATTTGAAACTGATGGGTTTTGCGGCAGGAATTTTTATGAGTTTTTGCGTTTAAAAATGTTTCTCTGTATGGACGTGATAGAAAGTTACGAATAGACTTTGAAAAAAGGTGAAAAAATCTCGACAGAAGTGTTGATTTTTCAATCACGCGAAAACGTTACACTTTGTTTCGGGCTCTCTCTGCGAAATCGTTGGAAATGGAATATCCTGGAAATTAATTCCTCTCGGAAGTTTCAATATTTCGTTCAAAAAATCCATGTCTCGTGGAAAATCCTGTGAAACGACGTCGTATCAAATAATTAAAAAGAATGATGAATAATTGCGCTCATCAAGTTTCAAGCAATTTTGAGGAATTTATGTTCATTGAGCGCGATTTTTCTAACTTCAGCGTGAATTAATTTTGATTACATTAATTACGGGTGTACATAAAGAGGGAGTACGTAGTTCATATTAGCGGCTATTCGTTTTACGATGAAAATTATTTCGCTTCGATCAGCGTGATTTAATTAGTTATTCAATTGATGACAAATATTTCATTTCTCGTCTCATTATTCAAGCATTTTATCAATAATAATCACCTCCAGGCAAAATATCGCGAGTATTAAATCAATTAGCACATCCATCATTTGCTGCGAATTTCAATTAAAATCAGGTGCCTTATTACATTTCAATGTTTGATCATTTATTAGAATTCAGCATTTCACATTCCATTTCTACTGTCCCGTTCATTGCGGGTAAAATACTAAATTGCATCTGTCGTAGACAATATTCAACATCAAAATGATTGACGCTCGATGCTGGGAAAAGGTGAATAAAAATGTTCGTCACAATCTTGCTATCTTTGCAATTTTCACAGAGTAGAAAATTAGTTTTTTTACGCGGAGTAAAACGTAATATTTGAAGTACTTTTCGATCGAAATTGCCAATCCGAGAAAAAGCGAATCAGGCGATATCAGGTCTGACTATATTCAGTTTTATCTACTTAATTCGAACATATAATTCTTTCGTGGATTTTCACCCCAAAAGATTCAGGGTGCGATCAATTAATCTCGATGTCTTTCATGCACGAGAGAATGACCACATTTGCGATGGATTTGTAATTCCTCGCGCAATTAAAAAGGTCATGTTCGAATTTCTCGTCAATTTCGTTAAAAGGTGGACGTAATTTAGGTAAAAGCTATGTTTACCCAGACGTTGAAGAGCGTCTCTTTACCGTGTCGCAACAAAGCCAAGGACGCGTATTGATGCGGCGACAACTATGGGAAACTAGCAGTCAACGCTGACTGCAGAAAACGCGCCGTAACTCTCGCAAAGCTCGTAGCTTTGCGAGCATCCACATCTCACTTATTGTTGGCGCAGCTATCGGCCGTGCTTTGTGTTTTATTTACCGCCCGCTCGTACGGCAGTCAAATTCGCATTGGATTCACAGTCGGCACTCTCAGTGTTTTGCAGCGGGCCATGAGCGATGGACGGATGTTGCGTCACAGAACTCACTCCGTGATTTATTGCGGCTGATAATGAAAGCATACGCGAGATATGGGGTACTTCGGTCGCGCGCAACTATGCCGTAGTTTCCGTCGAGTCACGTCGTGCCTCGCGTACACGCTCGCACATGCAAAGCCCCCCTCGCGCACCCCGAATTATCTTCACAATGGGGCATCGCTAGCGACAAGATAAAAGCTTGAATTATTAATACGGCTAATTTATGATATTTCGCTCTCTCGCGAAGCTGCGTTAATTCCGCGCCCCGTCAGTCCTCGACTTTATGGAATTGCTTGATTTATATCTGCTTGGGACGTAAGAGAAAAATCGTCGAGGATTTAGAGCCTGCGTTTTAACGGGAATCGATGACGGAATTAATCGGGCCGCGATGAAAGAGTTGTTGGTCGCGAATAAGCTCGGACAAGGCTTTTTCCGGTTTTACCGGCAACTTTGCGTTTCATCAACTTTTCATTATCGCGTTATTGTTCAGAAGTTTGAACGTCGACGAGAGCATTTCGAAACTGTGACGTTGGAGCGCGCGGGGGAGAGGAAAATGGCAATTTCAACGGATCGTTTCGGTATCACAATATTGACACGAGTGCAGACGTTCGTCATGATATTAAACGTAATTGCTTTGATTAGCGTCCAGTTGATATTGTTTCGTTTACGTTGCTGTCCATTTCAATGTTTTGATTTCGAGTTTACGAGCTGTGTTTCTTTGCGCAGTGATGGGATTATATTATGTTCGAGGGTTTATTTAGGAACGTGATTTTTTACTGAGTGGAATTTCTTTTTATTCTCCCGTTAAAAGTTTAACAAGCGGAGTATTGTTTAATCGCATTATCATAATGTAGCATTGATCGACTTGAAATGTAACGACTTTAGTTTGCTCGTTTTTCTTTACCGGATTAAAAATCAATTTTTTACTCCGCTTGTAATTTCATCCCGATTGACGAGTTTTAATTTTAATCCTAATCTGTCGTTCAATTTTGCAAAGGTGCTTCTGTCTCTTTCATTTTTCGTAAGCGCGGCTCCCGCGTTGAAAACTTTTCGCAAGCTTCTTATAAGTCGAGGAGCTTTCGAGGACTCGTCTGAAAACTCATCTGAAACTTGGATTACGAGGGCTGCGCCGAGGAGCTTGTAACTATGCCACGAATCGCGCTACGATATCGATGGGATTAAGCGTTCGGACGCGTTTATAATTATGGAAATTGCAAATACGTGACTACGATGAAACGCTCGATCGGCCGCCGGGCACGATTTTCCTTCGCCACTTAACCGGGCGTACTTTTGAAAAGCTCGCTTTACGAGTGGTTCGAATATTTGCTCCGGCCAATTACATTCCCTATTGTTTGATTATATACTTTGCCATCCCTGTTTTTCCATTTACCGAAATTTACATCTCGGTCGCGTGAGTACAATTCGTTTGATCAATTTTGGTCGAAGCGATTCGTTCGCGTTTCATAGAACTGTTTGAAAAAAACAGTGACGGGTTGTAATTTTTTTCCGGCCGAATACGGATCGAACTGTGGAAATGAACATGGCGCTTTTTCCCTTCGCGTTTTCCGGAAAGTAAGGGTAAAGGAGAAATTTCGACGAGTTTCTATTCGTCCCATTAATACCATTATTACCTCATTCCATTCGGGCATTTTACCATGACGTTTTTGCGCGTAAGGTGAATACCTAATGTCGTGTCAGCGGAAACGTTCATATATCATTCATTCGTTACCATTTTGTCGCAATATAAAAACATGAGACAGGCCGCCGTCACAGTAGTAGCAGCCGGCGTGTCATCAGCCCGTTTCAACGTGTATCTAAATATGTATAGCTCGAATCATACTCTCTAAATTCCTCGGAGTGAAATTTCAATTCAGAAAGAGTGAAAATACCACTGCCCAGATTAGAGCGAGTTTGTCACTTTAATTGAGTGAGAGCTCATTCTTCCGGAAGAATGAATTTTGAATCTTGCGGAAGATCTTGCTTTGGAGATGTCGATCATGAAAAAAACACCGATCCTTTGGAGATTTTCAAGGTTGTTGGAAGACCCAACTTCTCCACGCGATGGTAGAATAATTATTCAAAGGTACTTCTTTTCGCGTAAGAGCCAACATCAGACCGTTAGTTTTTATTTGACTGATTGACGACGCGCTTTTCGTTCCGTCGTTTCTTCGCTTCTTCGCTGTTTTTCTTGGAAACGGACCGACGAGCCAAGTTGGGAAGCTGATAACGTCGAACGAGTGCAAGAAGAGAGAAAACTTTCATGGGAAAGTTATCCCGGGAACATTGTTGACAGAGGTTGACGTCTCTATTCGTGTTTCTTTTATTAGTTAGTCCTAATTATTGACTTTACCTTAAAATTGTCATCTGGAGAAGACGTAGCTCACGGTTAAATAAACCAGCCAGAGATTAAGGACGGATCTCGAGACACCGTTGCCGTCATGCACCGCCGCCGGTAGTTCACCTGGAACATAAAATTCAAACGAATGCTCTTTTATCATCGTATGCTCTTTGAATGTTTCCACTTGTTGTTTTTATTAGATCGTTACATTTTATATCTCGAGCACGTTTCGCGACTTTTCATTGCATTGTAGGGAAATTACATCATGGAATGATCTCGTGTGGAAATTGTTGAGTTTGCAGTATCTCGCGATGATGGTTTTCATCGTTTTCGATAATTTTTGCATTCTATATTGATAGAAGACACGCGAGGGAAAAAATTGTGCTGGAAAAGCACGAATATTCGTTACATTTCGATATAAATTAAATTTTTGCATTCTCACCGAAGCAATTGCCCGACGCGCTTATCAAGAGTTTTAATTAAAAACACGAAGGTAAATAACGTTCTGCTAGCTCTGCAATAAGGGAATTATTTCGGTACGAATTCATCCAATTCCCACATTTCACTTTCTTTGAATAGGTGCCAATAGAGCGCGTTATTCACTTTTCCAATATGGACGTTTTCGACACTTATCGATTAACAGGCGTTTTATACTGCACAGGGGCTCACTTCTTTGACGTTAATTTAAAGAGGTTACAGTTTTCTCTCGTTCAAGGGTGGAGATGAAGGTAGAATAATTTCATTTGTTCATTTATCTTCTACCCGTTTAAAACTGTAAATCACACAAAAGATAGGGATTTAAATAAAGCAGTCGCGGAAGAAAAATGCTGGGAGGAATTCGACCTCTTCTTAATTACGTTCTTTATCGTTTTTCTCGCGCTTAAATCACAACAGATTAAACTTTGAATCGCCGGTAATACAACGGTTATTTTCAGACAAAGTTCGCCGATCATTAACCTGGAATTCACTTCGCGGATGAAAATACGCGAGTCGGGCGTCGACGAGTAAAAATTCTTTTCGAGGGATTAATTTTTTCCGCCGATGTGGGTAGGACTTTTTTCCAATTCTTGACCCTCGTCGAAATAGTTGGCCTCGATCCAGAAATCGATACGGAATTTGTCAATCGCTTCGTTCTCGCAGTCTGGTAACTTACTGCCGGGAGCTGTTCTTTAGACTGAAAAGATCGAAAAATCCCGAAATCCCCGTTACTTGCTTTAATCCGGACATTCGTTTCGTTAGATACTTTCGCAGCCCCAGAGAACAAGTCTGACGGAGAAGAAAAGGAAGAACAATCGAATGATAAAGTTAAACGTGGATTCGAAAGAAAATCTGGACTTCCGTACGGAAATACGGAGAATTTTTTGTAAAGCACTTTTGTTAGACAATCACGTACGATATTTGTTAAGGTAAAAAAGCCCGAAGCGTGAAATTCCTTTCGCATCTCACCGCGTCTGACTAAACTTCGCCGTTACTACTTGCGCGAGATTTTTTAAGTAGTATAACTCGCGGTTTGCCCGGACGGGGAATTATACTACTTGAAGCGAACGAGCCGCGAATTAGCATTTAAAGATAAGAGTTTATTGTGGCGCGGAATAGTTGCGTGGCGAATGCGTCTCCTCCGTTTCACGGCAAAGATGCCGGACAATATTATTCTAAGCGATTACTAAGCCTCCCGTGGAATCGCAGGGGTGAAATGCCTGCGAGGCATGTGAGTTCAGCTTCGGCTTTCACGCCACACGTAATCTGGCTATTTCTCTTTCTCAACTTGGCCACGTTAACTGTGGTAAGACTGCGGAGTAGTTTGCGCTTCGCAAACTCGGAAATCGAGAAAACGCTGAAATTGGATCGGAATAAAATTCGTCGTGGTTTTTGCGACAACTCTCGCAAATGAAGACCGCGTTATCAAAGGACGGCTTTCTAGTAATTTGAGAGGCATCGCGGGATTTCCGCGAGAAAAATAGAAATAGTAGAGGCGCGTCATTCCGAGTCATTATCCTCAGATTTAGACGTCTCTGGGATGCTCCTTTACCGCGGGTCTTACGTAAATGAGGAGCTTAGCGGCTTGGAGGCACGTTTACTTTATATACATCGCACTGCCGACAAATTAAATTCGTGTCAAAAGCACGAAGGTCTCGAAAACCGCGAAGACAATGGCGCCGTTTTCATCCCCCGAATAAATGATTACGGGGCACATTCCCACCGGCGTAAAACCAAATCCTTTGGGACAAAGTTGATCGTAAAAATGAATCCGGGGGGTTGTAGTGCTTCTTAAATTTATTTGACTTTTCACTTACGATTCGCACTTGCAACGAGACAAGAGTTAGCGTCTTTCACGGGTGAAAAACACTTGGTATATTTTATAATCAAGCCTCATGAATTATTCACGCGACGGAGGAATAAGATGAAAATACAAGAAGAATGTTTCGTAGGTTTCTTCGCCGTTTCTTAGGGTGTCCCATTGAACTCGTCGCGTAGGAAATTTTCGTCGTTAAAACAATCCACGACGGCCTTTTCTCCTCGCATTCGCAGATAATTATCTAAATTTACACAACCGAGGAAGCAACCTGAGTGCGATCAGATTCACGCTCCGTTAACCAAGTCCCATCGTTAACCCTCGAGGATCTTTGATCTTTCTTTATCGTTTCTCCGCCTCGTACGCTCATTAGTTCTTTCCAGGAATTAATTTGTCGCTAATTAGAGCCATTCTACGGTTATACGTGTTTTCCAATTCACGTCAGCTTCGAGTTTCAGCAAGATTTAACACAAGATTTGCGCGAAATTTCTAGGCGAGATGTGGTACGGAATTGAGGTGTGTGAAGCCCCCTAAAATTCGACAATTCAGGATCCGATTACGGAATTTGATTGACCACTAAATGACTACAAGTAATTTTTATTGACCACCTTCAGGTGAATAAATATAGAAAAAAACGTTTTGGGGGGCTAATTTTACAATTGCTCCCCAAACGTAATATTTTCTCGATTGGACTATCGCGTGACCATTTTAAAATGCCGTTTTTTGTCCAAGTTGGCCCCCCAAAACGTTACTAGTTACTTGTGTGATTAGTTACTTGTGATTAATCGAATTCCGTAATCGAATCCTGAATTTCCGAATTTTGGGGAGCCAGCTATACACAGCTACGGAATTTTACCCGACAAAACATCGCGCGTCATCGAATTTCTGAGGACATTTCGGCGCGCTGTTTTGCGTGGGAAATTTGATGCTGTCGTACAGCATAAATGTCGAGCCGTAACGGCGCTGAAGCTCGCAAATGATGGAAAAAAGTGCCTCGGCGATAGCGCACTGGCCTTCTCGTTTCCTCCCGATATCATCCGCCTCGTTCGTTCGCATTTTCGCGGCGCTGCCACATTAGGCAAGTGCCATTACCGCGTAAGGGCAGAAATGTCAAAAAGACGAGCGGATATGAAATCCGGCGGAGATGGGTTTTCTCACCCCTGTTCTTTACGAAATCAATTGCTGTATAGTCACAATAATACGCGTTTTTGCCGGGAAATATGTAAACATTTTACCTCGTTTCAGAAAGCGAAGTTTTTCTTTCGAACTGAATTGAAAAATATTTGAATGTTTCATTTCCTTCGGTTTTGAAAGCCTGGAAATGCCGTTGAAAGTCGTGAATACGTGGCTTTTTCCATCAGTATGTAAAACTTATTTTGTTCAAAGTAACGCAGCGACGGATGAGCTCGTCCGTTCTCGCGCGTTTAATGTTCCGCAATTTTAATCAGCGTCTTTTGGCAAAGAGCTGCAGAATGAACTCGTAATACTTGGATGTCGAGATTAATCAAGGTTCAGCGGTGGAAAGGTCGAGCGTGAATTTTAATCATGAGAAGAAGATCACCATTTCGGTGGGAATCATGCGAAATTCGTTACCGCCGACTCGTCGCGGGAGCGGCTTAATGCCCAACTCCAAAGTACGATCGGTTTTTCACGAATCCGCATTCGAGTGTTGCAGTCGAGCGAGTTAGCAGCTTCTCGCCGAACGGATAACCCCAAAGCGGTCCCGTTGTCGCTTCCCAGATTTCCCCCAGACCCAATGGAAGCGTATTATTGCCAAACTGTATCTATCCTGTTTCCCGGCGTTAAATCTCGATAGAAATCTTTTACTTTTCCGATTTCGCTTACGTTTGAATCCATCATTTTTCGCGACTGCGAACCGTGCGATTCAGCTTTTATCCGGGGAAAAACATTTTCATTCGTGATAAAAAGTCGATGGCTTTTCACGGGGGTTTATCGTTGCTCGAAACACTCCACTTCTAAATGAGCTTTGTCATTGAGCGCTTGAAAAAATTGCAGCGATGTTGTAATGAGGGTATATTTTTCAATTCCACGGTAAAGTAGTATCTGACGTTGATGATTTTCCCGATAAGAACTGGGAGAATGTTCGGGAATTCTGGTCTTTATTGACGTAAGGGAAATAACGGATGAAATTGTTGCGAGAGTATCATCAATGTTTATCGATGCATAATAAGTGAGGATGCGTTGACGGCATAAAAGCCCGTTTTTCTTTGTTGTCGTGCACCGGGTTCCTTCGACTACTTCGCTTTATAGTTTGCGCTCTATTGAATTTCGCCTGAAGAGAGCGATATTTCTAATCGCATCCCGTACAGAGTTTATTTACGCAATATATCGGATGCAAGCGCAGTCAACTACCGTACTCGCACAATAAAGTCTTTGCAGGTAACGAGGTATGCGCTGTCCAACGGACAGAAGGTAGTGATGATCTCATATTCCCAGAGGCAAGCTACCACGGAAGTGAGACAAAGTGAATAGCGAACTACTTGCGAATTGTAGGGTCCAGTATACTTTGCGTGCCGTGTAATTACGTTGTCGATGCTGCATCGTCTAACTTCACTGTCCATCGCAACTTTGACTTTGCCTCTTTTCAAACAGGGAGACCATTCGTTCGTATCGTGTATCGATTCTACTTCAACCATGTACAAAGTTAAACGGAAAACAAATTGAAATAGAGTCTATTGACGAGCTTCGCATTATTTCAGGTTTTAGTTGCGATGTTTTCCGTTTTCACGCATTCCCGAAGGTATAATCGAAACCTTTAATGAAAGGTTTTATCTTCAGTTATATTTTGTAACAAATTTTATTTTGAAACAGCTTATTTTCGTAGTGTTCGGATGAAGATAATAAAAAAGAAGTATTTTTTCATGGCTGGTTTGCTCTCTCTCCATGAAAATTGTAAATCGAAGAAGAGAGGTTTTTCAGCGTCAAAGTAGGTTGAAACAGCATCACGAGTGTCAAAGTAAAGCTCGCATCGCGACTCGGAGTGTGTAAAAACAGCGATGAAAAATTGTCAAAGTTTGTTACTTACCGTTCAAAACGTGAACGGCTACAGTCGCTCTGGCCTTTTCCGGCACGACGCAACTGTAATTCCCTGCGTGTCTTGGCGTTGCTCTTTCGATCGTGAGGGTACTGACGACGACCTGTATTTCTCTGCCATCCAAAATGTCCCCGGTTCGATTTTCACTGCAACGAACCATTATCGAATGATTCAATTTCATCGCAGTTTAATAATTTTCGCTGTTTTTAAATTTGAAATTCTGGGTATGAAGTACACTAAATTTCACGGAAATCTTATATCTCTGGACATGTAAAGTACAAAAGACAGGACCAACCTCACATCGTCGGTGAGAGTTTCATCGCCTCTGGTCCACATGACACTTTCATTATAAATATCCTTCACCTCGCACTTCAATCTTAGCGCGCTTCCGGCTTTCAAATGTCTCTCGCCGGATTTGATCCGTCCCGAGTCGTCCATTATTGCGAGGATCGGAGCTGAAACAATAAAAATAGAAAAGTATTTTACGAGCGTGCTTTATGCTCCCTCGAAAATGCTATAAAGCACGGTCCATAAAATCGACGTCTGCTCGTCGGTTTAACGTCAATTCGGCGTATTTTCTTCTTCGAAACAATCGATCTTTTCAGCGGTTTCAGCGATTAGAATACTTATCGAGGCTACGCGAGAAACCCTGAGGAAAATCAACAAATTAATGCGCGAAATTATGTTCAGTCGGGAACGCAGTCTGAAAATGAATGAGCCGAGTTTTCATTTCGTGCATTTTCCTCCGCGAGCGTGATTCTTTCCAGCGAAAAAGAGAGATGGTAAGATAACGTCATTAGAATTCAGCGCGACTTCCAGGCTCTGCAATTCCGGAGGCGACCGCTATGTAAATTTGATGGTTCTGTTCTGATCCGTAGTTCACGTTGTGTAACTGCGAGTTTATATTCCCGATAGTTCGCGCCTTCAATATTTTCCCCGATGCTATATTGCGATACTTAACCGTACAGCGTTATTTACGATCGCGATGAATTAATCTTAAGATTCAGCTAGACCCATAAACGACGGTTTTAGCATGAAAAGGGACGTTATTTATCAACAATTTTACAACCTTACATCGTGCCCCTATAAAATGTTATTGAATGGACGAGATTCGAGCGAGTTACGATAGAATTTTACATTTTGTTCATTTGCAGTTCTTGTTTTTCAAGGAATATCTTCTGTTCGTGAAAGTTCCGCGTTCAACAAATGTATTGAAAGTACCGGTTTTAGATTAATACTTTCAAGAATTCGAGTATCAGTTTTTAGTATTTTGAATATTGGTTTCCAAGACTTTTTGCATAAGGGTTTGGCGAGAGGCAAACGATTCCTTGATCCCATTTTTTCGGCGCTCAATATTTTAAAATAACGAAGGAAAACGTGACCGAGAATATTTTTAATTTATGAGAGTATTTTCTCGTCGAGGAGAGAAATGCGAAAAAAAGATAAAATGACGACGTGAAAGGAAGTTTCAAATCAGGATGGATGTCGCCTTTGTAATAAAATACGCGGATTATGAAATAAGTAATTCTTTTCTTCGAATGATTTGCATCGTTCTAATTGATTCGACCAATATTTTATATCCATTTCTTTATCGTCCTCGCGCGAAATCAAGAAGCACTCGAAAGAAACACATACAAACAAAAGAATCGTGCCGTTAATAATTTCAACTCGCGAGTTTGTCACGGTCATTGTGAGAGAAAGAGCGATGAGTTTTCGAGCGCACAAAGAGACGTGTTATAAAGCGAGCATTCTCTAGGCGAAATGACTCGAGGTATAAGAGTCGCGTTCGTATTTTTGTATCGTCGTATTTGTTCCTCCCGGTAGGGGAAATGCTTTGGAACAAAACGTTTCGCGAGAAGGGAATGGTGAGATTATGTCTCTCGAAGGCGCGGAACGTGCGGGTGAACTTCCCGCAGAAAGCGGAAAGCAGTGGATTTTTTAAATTGGATTGCGTGCCCCTACTTAACATGATCCCCGCGTGCTCGTCGGAATTTATTTTCCACTTTGACTTTTACTTTACCGGCGAGCATGGCCAAGTATATCGAGTCCTCTGATGACCCAGAACCGATGGAATCAACTCTTTTTTTTTCCGCGTGCAGAAAATCCTCCCGTGAGGATGAAAATAACGAGCCTGGCATTCATGAAAAATTTGAAGAAGGCGTACGTTTTTGATGAAACATTTTTCGCAGTAATGAGGACGGATCGAAGAATAGTTTCAAGACCGAGATTTCGTACTTGAAATAGCGCAGCAAAATTTCCCGCATTCCTTTTCGAGAGTAAAACAAAAACTCGTACAAAAAATAAGTTCGGTCTAGAAAAACCAACATCGCAGAACGCGGAATTATAAGTACTACCTCGCATACTTTTGTAATGCGAGGTTTATGTTAATCGAACGTTAAGAAGCACAGCGCGCTAATAAATGCTGGATTAAAAAGGTCAATTTGATGTTGCTCGATGTGGATTGAGAATTTAGTCCCGAGGGAAAAATTGCGTTGATTCAGCGGAAGAATTGAATCTGAAAAATGCGAATGTTTCATTGCAAATGCAGGCACTGCATTGATAAGGAACGTATTCCCGCGCGCGATAAAAATTTGTCTTTGAAAATAATATAGCATTTGTCTCTAAGCTGAAGCTCAGGCAGCACAATAGATGCAACATGAAACGTATATACTCTTTCGTCGTGCCACTATTGTTCATCCGATATTTTTTGTTTTATTCAGCTTTCCAGTCCTCTACTTTTACTTTATCCCCAGCCGGCGCGTCTTTTACTTCTAGTCAAGTTTTCAACTATTTTACACTATCGCAGCTTTTTTGCCACGAAATAGAGAGCGAAATTTACGAGGGCTCTTTTGAATTCTGGAAAAATAGCGAAAATAGGGAGTTGCAAGTCGATTCCTTCCACTCTTTTTGTCCCGATAATGAAAGATCGCTATCGATAATGAAGCCGGCAATAAAAGGAACGTTTTTCCTGATAGTACGATCAAAGTTATGCGTGCGTTTTTTCATCCCTTTCTTTTCAGAGTACGAGAAGAGGCTTAATTGTCAAAGCAGCACTTTTTCACGTTTTTTTCCTAATTAGAATGAGCGTTTGGCGCTTTGCGGATATTTTTTATCGATTTCTTTTTATTGGGGATTTCACGACAGCTGACTCGGCGGGTTTGAATGAACAAAACCTATTACACGATGACGCGCGTTCATCGAACAAAAATGACGTTCATTGAACGGACCACGTTATTTGTCTCGTCAGAAAAAAGAACGATTTCCATACTCGCTTTTCGCTGCAACGAGGTGAATTTTTCGGGTGTAACGTTGTGACCATTGACACGCATATTTCGTGTTTATTTTATTAACAAAACGAGAGTTGGCCATTTTATGACACAGCCCCGAAACTGATATTTTTCCACGTTATTTTGTGAATCCGTTGAATGTATTTCCACTCGGGGTCGTAAAGAATTTAAATTGTGAAATAATGACGCAATTTGTTCTTTTCATTCGCGTGAAATTTCCATTTTTTAATTTTGCGAAAGACAAACAGCGGCGAAAAATATTTACGAGAATCGTGTTTCATACTTTTGTTGGGGTCACTAATGATCTTATTTGTCCCAAAAAATATTCAATGTTTATTCCGGTGGGTATTTTACATGGAAATATATTTTCCATGTAAAATTTGTTCCCATTTAAGGAAGCGTTGCGCAGTTTCGAATGCTCGGAAGAAAATAGAACAAAAATAAGTGTCGGGAAAAATATTGTGTATAATTTTGAGTGCTGCGACGATAAAGTACAAAAATTCGAAACTGCAGGAAAGACGAAACGGAATATATTTTTCTGCGAGCTGAATAAAACCGAAAGGCAATGTTTTCTCCTTTTCCGCATTTCCCAAACTTCCTTTGGAAGACGTACTTTTCAGCGAGCGTATAGCGTATTGAATTAAATAATATGGGGGAGTAATATAGGGGAAGTTTCTGCTGAAGAATTTCAACGGTCAAATAGATCGAGCGGAAACGAAAAATTCATCACGAACGAATTCGTCGATGAATCCTCGCAATGCGGTTAAATCGTGGGGAAATTCGTAGCAACGTATTTTCCGGTGATACGTTGTTTTAATATCCGAAAATTAGTCGAGGTAAATCGTCCGTGGAGAATCGAAGATAATCGTTGAGCAGTTTTCGAAGAGTCGCCGTGAGAAATCAAAGGAGCGCATCCCGCGTGGTAATGATCGCGGAAATGTAACAATGTCGAGATGGTTTGAATTCCTTGTGCCCTACTTCGTCGATGGCTTTGTTCCGTACGGACGACCCTTCTTGAATCGGATCAGATTACCGGCCGTGAATGTTCCGAGACCGAGCAAATGCGGGTTTCCATCGCATCGAATTGGCAACGTTGGGGATTGAGGGAAAGTGGATGGGAAGCTGCAGCAGAGTTTCTCCTCGACATTTTTATGTAATACGTATCTGACCTTACTTTACTGTACGACTTACAACTGTTTCACCAGTTTACGAATAACAGGATCATTTTTCCCAAAGTTCGAAACTGATCAACAAGAAAGCTACGCGAGTACATTTTTTTGGAAGTCTGAGAAACCTCGATTCCTCGGATCTTTTCACTCGCCGCTTGAATTTTAACGGGTTGCAAGTTTTGTCTCGCGTAGTTGTTCTTACTTACCCGTAACGAGAACGTTGAATTTTTTAATCAGGGGCGGGAACGTCGCCACTTGACATTCGTATGGCCCGGAATCGTGAGTCGACGCGTACTGGATTTGCAGCCCCCAGTTTGTCGGGTATCTATAATAAATTATGTGTTCCAGTTCCTAGTCTTTGTTTTTCGGTAACAAGAGAGGTTTACTCACTGGAACGAAAGACTGATTCTCTGATCGGCGCTGAACATTCGTCGACCGACTGTGAGAAGTCTCATGTCGTCGAGACTGTGGTAGTACCACGCCACCTGAAACACAAACAAAATTGGACAATCGATGCTGCTTTCTCCTACGTTTCGGGAAACCTACCTCGAATGTATTTTTACTTTTCATTTTATCTTGAGTTACATATAGTTTATTCCACCGACTGCAATGTACTAATTTCTGGTACATTTCAGACGTGTTATACAAATGTTTTCGGAAAGATAATGGGAGTTTTTTTAATTTGGAGTCCAGTTTTATAAAATGGCATCTACTTCAAAATACTTATAAGACAGCAATTTTGGCAGTGTAAAAATATCAAAATTACGTGTGGGTCTATGGTAATTTTCTGAAGGCTACAAACTTGGAAATGAATTCAAATTTTTATGAGAAAAAGAGAGAAACAGACATTGTAGCGATCTCGTGCTGATCCATATTCCATACATTCTAACTATTGTGTTCTGCACATTTTTTTACGGTTTCTTTCAATTACTTTTCTCCGATACTTACTGTTTTGTTATTTAACATGCCGATTCTGCAGTCCAGTTTAACAGTGGTCCCTATTCTGGCAGTGACGTTTTGCGGTTGATCGCCGTCCTCGAAAAACGGCGCGTATTTCCCCAAAGCGCTCGTTATATTCGGGTGCACAAACTTTTCATCTTTCCGCGTCGAGCCCGCAATTTTCCCACTGCCAAGCTCGTTCCACGTTCTCGAGTTCTGACCCTTCTTCCCACTCGTACCGATTTGACTCTCCTTTTTCGTGGAAAACATCGTCGCGTAGACACGGATTTCAGGCATCGATGTATCGCCGTTGCTCGGGGAAGACGCTTCGACATCGGAGGTTGTTACCGCGTCGTTTGCGGGAAGTTCGATGAAAACGTTTTGTACGAAATCATTGCCGTCTCGCGAGCCATTTATTTCCGTCTTTGAACTCTTCGGCCGACTTGTATTAAATAAGGAAACGAATGTCAGAGCGACGGGAGGTCGGGAACTCGTTAACATCGCGCTCCGTTGAAAGGAACTTTCCACCGATGAATACCTCGACTGGCTTATATTCTTCTCCGATATGACTTTATTTTTCTTCTCGTTGTCGAGATGCCTCGTAAGACGAGAGTCTTTCTCCGCATTGTCGAGAGCCTTCCTCCCGGATGGAGCGGTCGGGTCCCTGCGCACAAATATTTTCCATCTTGACATATATTTTCTGATAACTGAAAAGTTCAGTGGCGGAAAAAAAACTGTTCGCTCTCTGCACGCAATCAACGTAAAATCACGAACCCGCGAGAACTCGGGAATAAACTCGTCACCCCGGAATTAAAACTTTCGCCGCGAAAATTGTTCTCCGTTTCGATGATACAATTATCAGGCGACTTTTTACCCTTCCGGAAAACACGGCACGATCGTCACTTGACGTTTACAAACTTTTTCAAGAAGAACTATTTCGAATTCGTAACGTTATTACAGAGTGGAACCGACAAACAGTTTCTAGAGCGTGAACGACGTCCGATGTTCCTGATTCATTAATCCGCGGTTTTTTAACGAGCTTTTGAACAAAAAATAATTAAGGTCGCTTCGAGATAAGCGCGAAATAATGCGGGAAAGATGAGAAGCTTTAAAATAACGTACACGTTTTTTTGCGATTGCTTCGTGTCCGTCGTACTCGCGGTCCCTTGAACGCCATCCAATTGTATTACAACACCGAGCCTGCTTTCGTTGAGTCCTTCGGCGAGCGCCAGAGACTCTGTCAAAGGCTCGAAAACGACGATGGTCGATGTCGTCACGGAGGATGCTTGTACGGTGGTCTTGTTTCTCACGCCCCCGATGTCTCTCGGGCTTGCAAGCGTCGCTTCGTTCTCGGGGTTGCTCGTTCGGGAAGTATGATTGATGCGAAGCTCAGCGGGATGCTCTCGTTCCGTCTCTGCGCAAGAAACGAAAAAAATGTAAACAGTCCGAGCCTTGCTTCTGACACCTTCGAACCCGAGCACGGCGAGTGGAAAAAAGTGCCCCACTTTATTATCGTCGACATGATTTTCCGAATTAGCATTTTCCCGTTTAACCAAAAGCGACGATGTCCCATTTTGCAAATTTTTCTCGAAAGAAAAGAGAATGAAAGATTGCGAGGCACGATGGGTTCGTAAGCATGAATAAGAATGCTTCTAATGAGGTTGAGGGTTGGTCGTAACAGCACTTGCCGGGGTATTCTCGACGGGGAAACGCCGGATGACGAAGACAAATTCTTCAAATGAATTGGTTTTCTCGAGAAACAAAACTCGGTCGAGTATCTCGAGGAGTCTTTGCCCGGCGAGAGAAATTTTCCGTTAGGCTCTCCGCCTTTCCCCCTCTCATGTACTTGGAAGTTAATAAGAGTAAAAAGTCCGAAATCCGATGGAAGTACATCGATGGCGCAGGTAGATCGAGTTTTGGCTCGAGGTGGAGTTGCCCGAAGTAATGGCACTTCTTACTTTCACGTCCGACATTCCTATTAGCAATTGCATGTGCTGACTCGATCCGATTTCTTTTCTTCCGCCGGCCAAAAGCACACATACAAATCTACTAAGCAATCTTCGATGCGAGAACTAATCTACGAAACGCGAGAAGGACGTTTTTCTGGCAGTAAAGCTCTCTGGGTTTGTACGACGCGAATTCGCAATCTTCCGTTTTTACGGTGGGCTTTTCCTCATCGATTCCCGTCTGCGAATCGAGTCAAACGAATCGATCTTGGTTCGTATGTTCGCTGCTGATCTAAATAAGCTTCTAATCGAGATTACTGGGAACGTCGAGTTTAGGAAAGCGCGAAATGGTGCTCGATAACTCAATACGTAGCGACGTTTTTCCGCGCGCGGGCTGGTATTTACAATGATCGTGTTTATACAGTGGATTTCGCGAATTTACTCGGAAGCAATTTTGGCAGGAGTGCACGGTAATCGATCTACTTCGAGCGACACAGTCGCTGTTGTGTTTCTTTATACACTTCCTTCCGGTATACTTTTATCAATTATCTTATTAACCGAGTTCTTTTGTCGAGTAGAATTATCTCGAATTTTTATTGGGAGCAGAAATTACGATTCGATTCGATTGCAATATCCGTGGAACATTTTTGATTCGCGTGCGACGAAAAATGACGCTTTATTTTTTTTTTGACATCAATGCAACCGCAAATGGTTTAATTATTGACGAAAAAACAGGGCAGCTCCGCAAAGTACCTTTTATTGCCGAAATCATGGCGGATACAATGGCGATGACGCCTATTGTTGAGGTCGCTAGCTGCATCTCCGCGATTTCAAAGTCCTGGCTCGCAACCTTCCGGTCTCTGCTCCATCGCATTCCCGCTCAACCTGAAAATGACACCAAACGTCTTGAATATTCGTTGCTTCTCGAGCCGAAGGTATCTTATTTCTGAGAACCTTTGGGGCGTAAAACGGAATAAAATGCGAAGCTTGTTTGCCGAAGCTTATTCGGAATTTTTGGAGTAAAGATTTCAACAATATCTCCCTTGGCATTTTTGCGCTGGTAAATTCACTTCATAATATTCATTTTTATTACAAAGAATTTTCGTGTCAAAGGAGGGTTTTTCTTTTTTTAAACTTTTTTTTCTATTTAGAATTGGACCGAGTTGGATACTCGATATTAAAGAATTTATCGTCAAAGTTATATCGAGTAAATAGTTTTTAGGTTTCGCCGAGTAAAAAAGCGTAACTCGGAGAATCGGCGAATAAAAAAGTTGTATCAATTTTTCATTGCTCGATAGTTCAACCTTGAGAAATTTGACACGAGCAGGGAGAGTTTCTCGTGGGATCGTCGTAGGATACGGCTCGAATTGGCATAACTCGAGTCATGTAGATTGCGTTGGAGAATACGATGGTCACCCAAGTTGAATGGTCAAAACTTTTCCACTTTGGGGGCTCGGCATGAGTGGAGCTTTTAATGAATTAAGTGCTGGAGCAGGAAGTCGGTAAATTCGGGCGGTGCAGGAGAGGCGCAGCGACTTAATTATTAATCCGGTGGAAGGCACGTTTGGAGGGTCGGGATTCTGAATACATCGCGCGGATTTCTTTTTTTGAAACACGCGTCCCACGCCGATTAATACGGCTGGCCGGGCGCATGGAAAGGAAAGCCTGCGCGGCCAAGTGTGCTACTTTGCAGAATTAATGAGATCCGAGTTTAGAGCTTTGTAACTTCAAATGGACTTATGGGATCGAAAAGTGCTTCCGTGCTAATGTACTTTGTAATGTTCCGGCGGAACTCTCAAAGTTGCGCCGTCACTCGTTTCGAACCCCGCGATCCTTCAACACAATGCATCGTTGCCGTCCCGAACATTCGTTACGATATATTTTTCACCGCGTTCGCCGTTATTCACGAGAAAGTTGCTATTGATATTGATGGTTCATTTGCGTCGACAAATCGCCCTTAAGACAGCGAGACTCGCCGGGAATTAAGGCGATTTTTTTCTCCTCTTAATAATATTCCTGCTCTTTGTTCCGTGACGCGGACAAAGACATTCGAGTGGAGCTTGTTTTCGTATTGGATACGGCTCTTCCGGACAATGCGCTGTATTTTGCATACAATCATAAACCACTTTGATTCGAGGGCTTGACGTTGTTAGCGAGAGAGTTCTTCAAAGAAAAAGGACATGAATCTCTGGCACATCCAATCGATAACTTATCCCGCGGATGGTTCTGGATAAAAACAGCGTAAATGAAAAACAGAACCCATTTGCTAATAGTCTCGCTGCCAGCGCTGGGTGCTGCTTACAAATAGTCCGAAACATTGAAACGAAGTCTAATCACTCATTCGAAATTGATTAACTCTTGGCCTCTAGTAATTTTTTTCCGCCGTTCATTACTCATAATTCGTCAACACCTCGCTCAAGCAACCCTTTTTTCGGAAACTCGGCAAAATTCGAGAGCCAAAGCAGCGAAAAATCGAGGCTAAGACGCGATTATCGAAGATAATCTTCCATATCCTTTTGACATGCCTTTGATCTGATAAAGTTGGATTCTATTTGATACTGCGAAAAACGATTTTTTGGAACGTTTGACAAAATTAAGAAGAGCTCGTTACGGAGAGTCGAGATGAAGGTTTTTGCGCGAAATTTGCAGATTCTTATAAAGACCTTGTCTGTATGCACGTAACTGCAGCTATTACCGTAGCTATAACCGTTGCTATAAGCGATGGCGTGAACATTTTCACGAATTTCCCGTAATGACGTGGTTTTGAACAAGGACTCGAAAAAGGCCAATAAATATTCGATAGGTGTGAACTCGATTTAAAATTATCGATGTTCCAATTTGATCGTGAATTAAAATTGAAACTGGGATATCAACAACTTCAGATTCTTCCTTTAATAGAGACGATAACGTGTCTCTAATGAAAGTAATGAATTTTATTGCCAAAGCGATATGAAACAGACTTCTCTGGAACAATCTTTTCTTTTTCGTCGCCGGTCTAGAAATAAAGGGACAGAGTTATTATTCGGACGCAGCAGGGAGCAAAAAGTGATTTATGACCTCGAAACGCGCCTTGCTCGTAGCACGTCCAAACAGTCTAGATTTTGTTCGCAGCTCGTAATCATCGTACGCGCGTATAGCTCTTTGCTGCATTTATTTGTTACCGACACTCACGTTGAGTAGTAAAATGGCCGCCATTTCATTTCCAGCCACTTTTTCGTCCGACAAAGCTCAACATCACCGCGTTCTCATTGATATTAATTTCTGCGTATTTGGCTCGTGCACGCCTGACTGTATTTGCCTTTTTCATTAGTCATAAAAGCGGAAACATTTAGCGCTGTGTAATTGCGACGAAATAGTCGAGTGATGACGCTGATATTTTAGTAACATCAAGTAGCTTTCGCGTCTGCAAACTCGCAAGGCAAAGAGTATTACGAGTTTTCGACCAGTTTTTATACGCGTTCCGACAACACGGACGTACATCGTCATTTATCGTACGAATTCTCAGCTCTATTACGTTGCGTAAATAATGAAACTCGCTGGTACCACCTATTGTTTCGTTTTGCGACTTATGAGCTACCCGAAAAATCGGGAAAATAAACACGGAATGATAAACGCTCTGCATTTCTTACGGTTTATGCGAGTTTCATGTCGCGATACATAAAAAACTTATAAGGATGACGGGAAATCGATGCGAACTAGATTTTCTCTACGTGCTCTAAGATTATTCGGTTCTGGGAGAAAAGCTTTTACTATGGGACACATTTTCCGTACATTTCGTGAAAATTTTATCGCGTTCACGGATGGGCTTTTTTGCGAACTCAGTATATGAGTTTTTAATACGGTGATTAATTTTTTATATCGTTCGTTTTTCGAAGCTATTCTTAGCGGGATTATTATGCATAGTTTTTGCGGGAGGGAAAATTCAATCGCAAAAAATTACGGTTTTTCCGTCTATTCATTGGTATTTCAGTCCTTTTTCTTGTCCATGGCGTGTTTATTCATTTGGAAAAGTAAGAATAGTCGGAGGTTCGAGTGGAAAATAAACAGCGAATTCGTATTGTTCTTGTTAACGTTCGAAATTCTGGTGACAATAATACATTTTCAATGGTAAACAATTTTATGTCTAGTATTTACAGAGATAACAATTTAATACCCAGTTTTCCTCCAGTTACGTTCAGTTTCATCGACTGGAAATTGTTTGCAAATGCGAACGAAATCTGCAAGTAACATTCGCTTTTGCGCTTTACATTCGATTTAATACCAGCGAAGAACTATTTCGGATTGAAAAAAAATGCATTGAAATCCGAAAAAGACGAAATTAAACTCGGTGAATCGCGTGATTTCCAATTTTCATCTCGATTCACAGTAAATGAATGATGAATTCATCAAGTCCAAAATATGAGATGAAGAGATTAAGGGCTAACTTTTCATTCCTTAATCTCGCAGTCTGAAAGGTTAAAGGGATGAGGAAAAGATGAAGTTTGAAGAAAATTGCGTATGTATACGCTGCTTTCGTAGACCAGAATTCAACACCTCGTTCACCTCGGGTACTCTCCAACCCGGAAAGTGCCTAAGGCGGTCGAAGCTCGGTCTGAGAGTTGTAGAATGCTCTCTTTATCAACAACGAGAGTGTCCAGTAAACCTTTGAATACTGGGCGTGGCTTTTTCCACGGCGTGAATTCAAATCCACTAAAATTTGCGCGCTGACTTTCAACCTAGAATTCGCTTTTCTAATTTCGTTCCACTTTCTTGTGTTTTTCTTTTAGGTGTCTCGGAAGAAAAGGAATATTGCATTCCGTCAAATCCGGAACGAAAGAACATTTCACATTTTTATAGATCGTAAGGTCAGTTGATACACAATTTATATTCATTCTATTTTGGCCGAGGCGCGGAAAAAGATTGAAAGTACGCGAAAGTCTTGGTATATTTTACATGGATCCCATGCGGAGCCAGAGAGCAGGTGTACGGGTAATCCGAGATTTGTCCGGAAAAGTACTACAAATAGCGCCGCTTGCGTGACACCTAAATTTTCCTGACTTTCCGAGGGGCACTTGTCCCCACAGATACTCGTGTGGCGAGTTAATGAATATATTGTACGGGCGTGGGCGACGGATGCGCTTAAAGTTGTAAACACTTCCCCGCAGCCGGCACTTTTACGTTTCAAACAAGCCTGGAGTTCTCGCGACTCTTCCTTGATACACTTTTCCTCGTCGGGAAAGTTTTACCCGGCTTGATATATTTTATTGCAGCTCACCGGCAGCGGCACTTGAAGCGCCGCAAGACATTTCCGCGCGGTGACACAGATTTGCTTCTTAACCGAAGTCCAACGTTATGAAGTCCTTTGAAAAACGGCTGCTTTATTGAATGGCGAAAGGCCATTTCTTTGCCTCAAAGTAGAGCTCCTTTGAAGTTCGAACCTCGTAGGTTTTAATTGAAAAAAGTACCGTGTTTCGCCGGCTTGTCACTCCGATCCCGGAAGCAATCGACCCCTCATTGGAGGAGCCGATTGCTTTTTCTTCATACTTTATTCATTCGTGGCGAAATTTTAATCACTGCGGAGAACGTTCGTTTACGTTCCCTGCAATTTTCATCAGCCTTTACAATTTTCATTCGGTCATTAAAGATTCATCTTCGCAGACGGTGATAACGTTCCCGGTGTTAAGATACGTTTGTTTAACGAACTTGCTGATAAAGCGATAAAATTAGCATTGAAAAAAATCAAGCTCGCGGTAATGGCTGAATGGAACGGTATACTTTTTTTTTTCTTCGATTCGCACTGATGAAGTTTGGGTCCGAATTTTTCATAAACTCCGAAACTTTCGCCCAACGTAGACGTACAAAAAGTAAAAAGCTTGCGAGCTTTCGTCCCGAGTGCAACTTCCATAATGGCATTAAATGTCGCCCCGTCCTCGGAAATTAGATAACTTGTACGAAAATTTTTCTGGAAGTGCCAGCGGAAGTAAATGAAGTAATGTGAAATACCTTACTCGTCGGCAAACCTCTTCCACCCTTTTCGCGGGAATGGAGGGCAGAACGGCTGCGCAATGGCACGCGCTTTCTGCTGTCTTTCATAAGTACACTTTATCTTGAGCAAATAGAAATCTATGCGAGAAGAGAGTCACCCGAGCATCCATACGAATTATTCGAAATAAGGAAATTTGCATACTCCTCCACTCTCGTAAGTCCTTTTATTTATCGAAGCTTCCTTATCGCGAACGATGGCCATAGACAAGTATTACGGGCGATCTATGATGGTCTTTTATTTATGCCGCTTTTACCGATGGACATATTTTTAACGCCGCAACAACTCGCATCAATTGCGCATTTTTCGTTATCATCGCGCGAAAAAGTATTTCGCGAAAAAAATCTTTCTTTTTTACTCAATCCCTTAAAAATTCCTGGTCTTTATTGTGCTCGATACTTGGAAGTATTTGATTGAATAACAAATGAAAACATTTGTGTATCATTTCTACAGAGATCATGTATAATTTAACATCTTTGCGCAGATTATAAAAATGTTTATAAAATTAATTATTTAATTGATGAAGTTTATCAAAATAATATTTATTATGTTATCGTTTAAATAACAATTTCTCGCTCTCTCCCCTACTCATTCTGGGCAGTATTGAAACCATTAAAATAATAAAATCACAAGTTCAAAATCTGCACGCTCAATTTTCACGAACTTCCAAGACTCGAAGTATTAATTTGCGATACTTTGAGTACTTTTCTATGTCTTCTCTTTCCCAGTTACAGTTTGCGTGATTTTGTTTCTTCATCGTCGTCGTAAATACCGTTGCAAACGAATGGAATTACTGAGCGTACGTAATCCGTAACGAATCCACGGCACTAAAGTTGTTTTAGCACTGCAAGCTAATGACATTTTACTATGATATCGTCGTGAACTTTGCGACCCGACGTTCGTTGCAGCGTTACAGCCGTGGTAATTCGAGCGATGCAGGTACTCCGAGTTCGTCCTAACAAGGGTTTGAGGCGCGGACTCGATATCTGAAGCTTCACGAGCTTTTTAAAAAATGCTGTTTTCGCCCACGATCGAGCGCTTAATTACAAGCCGCGTTTTACTTCGGCTGAAGTACTATCGTTGCAGTTTTATAGAGTCTTGACAAAATTGCCGAGAGAGTTTACTGATGGAGTGCTCTCGATTTTTATCGGGATTATGGGAGAGTTTATGAAAGTTTTTTAATTTAGGAGTGGCATTGAAAGGTTTCGAGTTTGTTATGAATTTGAGGATAACGCCGTGAACGAGCCAATCTGTTACATCATTTTCTGCTCCCTTATCATTATACAGTTTCGAATTGTTTACTTATAAGCCCAGGCATGAATCCATCGCTGTCACGTATTCTAACTGCTAATTTGTTGAATTCGAACACGGTTTATACGGCAACATTCTACCATTTATTTTCTTCGTCTTGACACTTGAGCGACGTACATAATGCGCTCGTTGCGGGCTATGATATTTTAATATGAAATGTGAGTTTTGAAGAAAAAGTAACGTAAATACCATTTGAACAATTTCCGAGATGCGACATTCGTTATCATTTATTCCTGTGAGTTTCATGTCAAACGTATTCGCTTCAATTTTCCATGCATGCGTTATGGAAATGGACACATTTTCTTCTGCTGTTTTTTTGAACTCTTTTTTATGAAACTTAAGTATGTGAACTTTGGGTATGTTTTAATTGCGCACATTTGAATGAATTTTATGTCAGCTTTAACGCTGCTATTCGTTTTTAACTCTTACTTTTTATGTTTAATTATCTACAGAATGAAAGAAAAAAATGCTGCATCGCTTTTTTGCATTTTTAAGATTATTTATAATTTGATACAAAAATTACGGAAATTTAAATACAATTGAGGTATGAAATTTTGAATTGTGATTTAAATCTCGAGAATATTCGAACTAAATTTGAAATAATAATGAGGAATAAAATTGTTCGTGTTTTTTGTCCAATTTATTTAAAGGATAAAATATGAGACCAGAAATAAAAATGTGTAAATAACCGATTATTAATTTCATCCCATGCAAAATATCGTCAATTTCCACAGTTTGGAAACTTGTTGGTGAATAAGTTGTGGATGAGTGAAATCATGCGGTGATAAAATATTACTCGTGATAAAGCTTTGTGTTCGTGGCTAGTACTCTATTAGGTCGAATAAATACACTCTTAAAGCAGATATATAATTCTGTAATATTACGAGGCCTCGTTATTGGCGTCTTTTCAGTTGATGTATTGACCAAGAGAACATGAGGAAGCGCTTTGAATAAAGGACGATGTATATGCGTCCAAATAATAGCAGTTCCGAGTATGCAATGTCAAATTTCAGCATTATCGCAATCAGGAAATCGTTGAATAGAACCACTGCTCATTTCTCGAGACGGGAATTTCGTGTACGGTTATATAACTAGCTCAAAACGAGATTACGAGCTCCAACAATCACTGAGTGTATAAAAATTGTTCCAAAACAAATATTTCGACTGTCACGAACTAACATTGTTTGCGAGTCGATTAAATTTCTGAGCATTCGAGAGAAGAGAATAGTTTTTGTTGAAAAATTACCGTTTTATGTTTTTCATTTCACGAGTTCCTATTTTTTTCGTTGTTCAGTCCGCTATAAAGCGCCAAATGGTTCGATAAAACACTCGCGTAAAATTGGAAAACATTGTTTCTGTTTATTTCAGCATTCGTCGTTAATCCGTAATGTCACAATTTTTTGTATGAAAATGTTTACTACTTTGAGGTATAAAGGGTGATGAAGGATATTAAAATAATCCCCTTCACAATTTTAATTACAATGTGACGATAAATAAAGTTTCTCGTATTGCGCTTACATAAAGTGCAGCAGCAAGAAAATTATCAATTCCGGGAATAGTCCGCGTACTTGGCATTATCAAAAAGTGGGTTAATGTAAAAGCAATGTTAAGGAGCAAGGGGTGTACTATTCAAAGTAAGAAATCGAGCTGAAACAGCGTTGCAGTTATTTGAAATTCCGTTGTTGAAAGGATATTTACGCTTATACTTTCCCCAGTTTTTCTATTAAAGTCCAGCAGCAAAAATCTAAAAATTACAAATTAATTCTTCTTCTCTCGGATGATTTGAATTAATTTCATTAGTGACGGAAGAATACATAAACATTTCGATTTCTCCGAATAAAAAGATCGCAGAAATAATTCTTCCGAAAGAATAAAATTGGAGGCGGAACATGAAAAATCATTCTGAGCGAATCATGCATATTTTGCATTCATTTGATTATAAAACCATTTCAGCTGGCATTGATTTGAAATTTCTGCCCCTCGAAATAACGCTTCGACAATTTGATGAAAATCGTCAGAATATTTTCCAGTTTGGAAAATATTAAAAGATCATATCTTCTCGTAAGAATCTTACAATTTTCGAAATGAATTGTGAATCGGCGTAACTGATTTTATAATGCCATTTGATATCTTTAGAACTACTCATACCTCGAGAACTTTTAGGACATTTTCTAGTCCCGTTTGACCATTCATATTTTTCCCTTTGAAAGGCCGGGAGAAATTACTTTCAAACGGAATGAAATTATGCCTTCAACTTCATACTCCCTGTTGAAATGTCGTTTTAAAATTCTCGTCGAGTGAAAGGACGCTGAATGCTTTAATTCTTTAATTCTGTTTAATATGCAACTGACGATGAAGCGATGAAATGGATAATCTTTCGAGGGAAGAACTTTGCATTTGGAAGAACCCTTGTACAGGCAATTGCAGCTCATTACCGCAGCAACGTAATACACAAGTGAAGCACTCTTCAGCGAACTGAATTACCGTGGGAACAATAACAGAGTTCGGGCGATCTTCGATCGCGGTTTCTATGCATAAATGCCATGGAAGCGAGCGAATTTGCCGCGACACATGCCGCCCACGTATTAGAGCCTCGCTACACGCGCAATTAATTTGAGATAATCCTAATCACTAATTGCATGAGCGCAGTTGGCGTCGCGGTGCCCGCGAGCCAACGAGTTACGATCGCAAAATGCAACACAATTATTATTTAGTGCCCCGATGCTAATCGAAATTGAGCAATTATCGTTTTGAAGATTCAATAACGAGATCGGAACATTTATCGCGTTCTATTTTTTGTGTACAAGCTGAATTTTTTGCAGCGAAATTCCAATCATTCGTAGGGGAATTCGAATACGAAAATGATAGGAATTGAATAGCTCTATTTAGAGGGCATTTTCACTCAATTAATTGCCAAATTTATACTCAATATTCACTCTGAAATAGTGAAATTCCATTCTAGGGATGATGATAATTGAATACATCTTTTTGGAGTGAAATTGGGAGTGCGCGCATCGAATTGTATTCAAAATCGGAGTGAAAGTCTTTCACAATAAACGTCGTTGACAAGAGACGATTCAATCGTCCCGTTTTCTTTTCTTTTTTGTAAGATTTGTCGATTGGCGCGTATCTTACAGAGATTTTCATGGAATCCACTCGGGGTATTTGCAATTACTCTTACGCGAAAATCGCGTCGTAAATCACAGCCGGACAGACCGTCATCCTACACCAGCCGCGATTCAGCTCCTGAACGAAATGACCGTGCATAGCGGGAAATTAATGATCCGCCGGACGGATGGCTCGGCAAACTGACCGATGACCAAAGTAATCGCTAAATGGAAAAGTTCAACACCAGTGCTAAGCGTGAGCCACGAAATCAATGTCTGCCGGTACCTACGAGAGACCCTTGTACAGACGATTTATCGCATTTATGTACAAAATGTCGACGAGACTTTGGCGTATTTCCTTCGGTTTCGCCTTTTTTTCGCGCAAAAACTCGGGGCGTTTCAATAGCGAAACACTTTGTGTAATTGTCGAGAAGTGGAGGAAAATTTTAATGGAATTCGGAACAATGTCTGTTGTGTATTTCAATTTTCCTTTGATATCGCGAACAATACGCGTAGGACCCAGAGGCCGTGGAAAGCTCTAAAGTGAATATTCAGTCGGTGAAAAATTGAAGAGCCTTCGAATCGTTGCCGTTGCAGTTTGTATATGCAGTTTCAAGGGATTAACAATTAATTTTATTCAAATGTAATGAATAGTTGAGCGCGAACCGCGTTTCTTTAGTTCTGTTGACGAATTTAAATGAGAAAAAGAGACTCGACGAAATACTCTCATCAGACGAATAAATTCAATGCGCGAAGTTTCGGTTTGGAAATCGTAAATGCTTCAAAACGAATTATTTTTCAGCTAATTTCAGATTTTACAATCGGGGCTTTTTAAATCAAAAAAGAAATTCACGTACTCAGAAAAACATCAATAAAGCTCTTCTAATATCCGAGGGAAGAATGGGAAGTACGAGAAAAATGTGTTGATTGCGTTCGTGCGAAAAGTCTGATTACGAGTTCATGAAATGTCGATGCTCTCCATCAAGCGGGCTGCGTTTAATGTACGAGCAGATCCATCTACGCTAAAAATGGGCCATCGATCTATGATAAACAGAAGAACGATTCGGTTCTACAACGGGCCGTGCGGAAGGAAGGAAGGCTTTGCTCGGTTAACCCGGGAAGATGAAGTTATCCGGCTTCACATAGTTTCAGCATTGTTTCCCATAAATTGGCGCGATGCCAATAGCTTTGCGTGCCGTCTGTACAGTCACGGAGTCATTCCTTCGGCGCGTTGCACGCTCTCGCGTTAACAACGACAAACTGCTAAATACAAAGTCGCGTATACTAACTTTGCTAGCACTGCTTTTCCGGCCCAACTTTTAATTGGCTCTTTCAATTTGTCGCGGGCTGACTCTGTTACTCGGGATTGCGTTTCTTCGACGGGTTATAAATGTTAAATCGAAAGGAAACCAGTTTCATTGCAAAGTTTCATTGATTCCGTTTCGACACTTTCAATCGCCATTCTTTTACGGGAAACTTGCAGTCTTTGATTAGGGTGTATTGCCTCTGTTTATTAGTGGAGAATTCACTTTGAGACTGTTTGTGCTTTAGCATTGAAAGAAAATCTAAGGGAGATTACGCCATTTGGCAGAAAGAAGTTTTTTTTAAGAAAGTTGTACCGTTCATTTTTTTAAATTTTCTTTTCTGTTGATAAGAAGTCGGGAGAACAATTTGGAATAATATTATACTATTTTGAGTCGGTTTTATGCCGAAACTATGCGAAAACGTCGAAACGATAAATTATTTCTTGGAATCTTCTGATGTAAACTAGCATGTCGAAATTTCGGTCTCAAATTGAATTTAGCGAGAGGAATTATTTTCAGTCGACAGTTTGAATCCGCAAAAATTGACAATTCGAGATCGAGTTTCTCGAGGCACAATTATCCCGGTGCAAAATAATTAGAATCTAAAAAGTTGAATTATTCCGGTCTGACTTGGAGTGCAGTGAAGTTGTAATTGGAAAAGAGAAGTTATGATTAAGAAATACAATATTTCCGGGTTCGTACCCCGAAGTTCACGTTTTCGAACATTCGTTTGCGACTTCATCGCGACATAAAGTGACTTCTGTATCGGTTTCGCGATCTTTAATTTAGATTAAAGCCGGAGTAGCAGCGGCAGCAGGCGTCTTTGAAGAGCGAGCTCTAATATTCGACGAGCGATCGTATTCCGGGAGCCGCTTGTTGTTATAGGAAGAGAATATGGGGCAGATAAAATAAGGGGACGCATATTTTCTTGAAAACGATGGCTCGCCGCTTTTCTCCTCGTACACTCCGAGGAAAATCGTTCCAAGAGTACGTGAGAAAAATACACGATGACTCGAGTTCCACGCGTCGCAAACGGAGACTTCATATAACAGTTCAACGTGTTCGATTTCGGCAAACACTTTTTCTGCCCATGGCATAATTCCACCCAAATGAAATTCACCGAGCATTTTTCTTCCCTCGAGCAAAGTTTCCGTGGCGGACTGAGAGTCTTTGATTACACGCTCGCAGTTTTCCAGCGAATGAAAATGGTCTTGATCGGTTTAAGTCTTGGGAAATCTGGGATTGTCTAGTTTCTACTTTCCACCCGTAAATACGAGGCACCGTGCGATCCATTAGGACTTTGTTGGCGCGTCGCGTCGCCGCGGGCGAAATTCCAGCACGAAGTTTTCACCGCTGCGTCCTCCTGTATTTGAGGGGAAATGAGTGGAAAGCGAGATAACCGAGTGCGCGCAAGATACAGCGTGTCGGAGCAAAGTACACGGGGGTAGACGTGGTTTTCCTCTGCTTTAAGATTTGCCCTCCATCT
>JABFQM010000162.1:0-48721 GCA_022816865.1 Zelostemma sp. ZL-2020 | reverse complement strand
CAGCACGAGATCCGGTAATCATCGAAAGGAGCAACCTTGTGAACATTTCCAAACTCATCGTAAAGGAACTGATCGAAACCTCGCTGAAATATGGACGAATGCTTGATTCCGATCACATGCCTCTTCAACACTTTTTCATTGTTCTTGAACACGTTCTTAGGCATGGTCTTCGACCAAAGAAGGTAACTAAATGCCCCATTCTTGCTCCTCTGTCTTTTCCAACGAATCAAGAATTCCGATTGGATTTCAGGGTTTGTTAGGACCCAAAAAGGAGCTGTGGGATATATTACAGCTCGTTGAGAAATATTGTCCGGACGCGCAAGATATGACCGCCAGTATTCGAGACCTACCAACCGTCAGGTACAAGTCCTAACCAAACTTTTCGTCCAGTTAATTATCAAATTCGTTGAATCTCGAAGTCAATGATTCGTTCATCAAGAGTTCTGATCGAATCTCCAACATTCTACCGTTCTTGGTAGAAATAGCTGAAAAGGAATCATTTTCAGAACGGCGTTAGGAAGAGCTCGCGCCTGGCTGCGAATGGCCTTGATGCAAAAGAAACTAGCAGATTATTTGAAAGTTCTGATAGACCACAAAGATGACATGTTGTCGGAGTACTTTGAACCAGATGCTCTGATGTTGAGTGACGAAGCAATCGTCGTAATGGGTTTACTTGTTGGTCTTAACGTAATCGACTGCAACTTTTGCGTGAAGGTCGGTAGTTACTACGTCAAAACTTCGATTCACCTACTTGTTAACAGGATTAGAAGGTATCACCTTTAACGATTCTATTGCATTAGGAGGAAGACCTCGACTGTCAGCAGGGAGTTATAGACTTTTCCCTCTACCTTCGAAACAGCAGTCACATGCCTGGCGAATCGCCGGACGAAGAACTTGAGAACGACAACATGACCACAGTTCTGGATCAGAAAAATTACATCGAAGAACTCAATCGACATTTGAAGTAATCTTTCATGCAACTTTTCGGTATCGAATTCTTTGGGCTTTCGGCAAGTTTTCTAGCTTTTGAATGCTTCTAGTGCTACCGTAACGAATCTTCAAGCGAAAGTGGAATCTCTGACTACGACGAATGCTCTGATGAAGGAAGATCTCAGCATTGCCAGGAATAACATTCTGTCGTTGCACTACGAAAATCAGCAGTTGAAGAAAGAACTTGGAATCGAAGTGAAGGATCTCAATGAGGTACCAAGATCGAAAGATTTGTTTGCAATTTTCAGTTCAAGAGTAAATGAAGAAATCCGCGATTGATGCTTTTTAGAATGGAAAACCGCCTATTAAGATCACGGAAACCACGACGGAATTGGAAGAAACGAGAAGTAGAATGGAGTCTGAGAAGAAGCTGCGACACGAGGCGGAAAAAGAGTTACAGTTACAGGTTGAGAGTTGAATTCTATTTTCATTAGGTTTTTTGAATCAAGTTTCCAACTGGAAGTAACGGGAGATCTTTTGCCTGAATTATAGGTTAGCATGAAATCGGAAATGGAAGTGGCAATGAAGCTCTTGGAAAAAGATATCCATGAAAAGCAGGACACGATTGTATCTTTGAGGCGACAGCTCGATGATATCAAGCAGATAAACTTGGAAATGTACAGAAAGCTTCAGGTGAATTGAACGTTCTTGAAGGGCGAAACGGAGATTTGGGTTTGATTTTTGCGTTTTTATTGTTTCTTGCACCTTCCGTTTTATCCTTGATTGCAAAAGGGTGCAGGTCTACAGTCTGCGAAAGAAATGTATTTTTATACACTCGAGAATTTATGATCCTCGAATGTTAATGATCCTCAGGAAGTTGAATAAAGTTTCTAATTCTATTAGAAATGTGTTTTATCTGTAGAATCAGCATGCAAGAAATAGTTACTGTAATTTCAAGAAAAGTTACAGGTTTCGGTTTCAGTGTACTTCTCAGTACACTGATCAAATTTTTCAATTTTCGACAACTGAAATCTGGATGTTTTGCTGTCGACTTGTGCCCTTTTCCCCATTACTATTCACATTTTTTCAAGATGGAAGCAAAACATTCGATCCGTCCGAAGGATTAAGATCCAGATTGGACACTGAAATCTGCACTAAAAGAAAATTGCATTGTCCGACCATCTTTGAACCAATGTACAATAATTTTCCTCGCTTGAAATCTTTTCTGGAAGCTCATTTTCAGGCTGTTTTTATAGGAATGTGAGTTTGAGCTGACTCAGAAAGGCGAGATGGTGAGTCGTCTTCACGCGAAAACGAGTCAGATTGGAAAGATCCTGCACAATCTTGAAAAATATAACCATTTGATGAAAGAAGGCGAAGGAGGACGCAGTCCCATGACACCAGGCAGTATCGCTAGATCGATTCTGTGTCAAAAAAGCCCGGGCGCGTCCAAAGTGACTTCTCCGGTTGAGAGAAATGCCATACCTCCATTCGCTGGGAAATCCAAAGAAAAAAAACCCTGCGATGATAAAGATCAGAAAAGCGGCGCTTCGGGGTCCCAATCGAAGGAAAACATAGAGCGAGATTCAGTCGAGAAAACTCCCTAAACAATCGCTCTTCAGATTTCTAATCTTTATCTTTTGTATGAAGGACAAATGTCGAGTTCTAGTCATCGAGACGAAGGTGAAAATAATTGGGCTGAAGTAGCGAAGCGTCATTTCAGTTACCGCGATGCGATATTCCAAAACACGGTTTTGTTTCCTTTCATGGGCGCGGAAGTGAACGCACAAGTTTGTCAATGTTTTGTACACTTTTCGGAGCAAAATTGTACGTTCCTATATTTTCAGTATTATATAGTTGAACTTTTGTATAAACTAACGTTTGCTGCTACAGTCAAATAATTTTCCCAACGGATAATTGGAGAAACCGCTCGCACCTGAGCGATTTATTTGTCGTGTGATCATTTCAGCAGTAGAGTTTTCAGTCAGAACGTGCACTGCAACGCAATTTCACAGTACGAAATAAAACAAATAGGAGCAGAGAAGCGTACCTTGTGCCATCTAAATTATTTCGTGGATTACGAAACAACATTTCAGCCATTTGGAAATTTTCATTTTTTCCCCGCAAGACAATAACGATACCAAAAAGATCACATGCCGAGTTGCAATTTAATCGCGGATTTCGCACGCTCGGCAACTAAAATTTGATTTCATATATCGTGTCTTTTCAATTTATTGTTAATGTATGAACGAATGCACAACGTTATGTAAAACGTGCCTGTAATACAAACTGTGAAATTCATTTCGAAGATTGGTTACGAGCTTAATTTATTGTACGAAGAGTACAAAATTGTTTTGGTCTCTGTAAAAAATAGTCTCTCTTTCTCATTTATTTACGCAACAGAACATTGCTTTCAGGAATGCGAGAGCTCGCTTAAACATAAGACAGAACTGATCGCAAAGTTGGAGGCTAAAACAGCATCTATGACTGAAACCATCCAGTATATGGATGACAAGTATGTTATTCGCATACTTATTATATAAATGTATATTTTTAAAGTTCCTAGTGAATATCCTACGAGAGTTTATCGTTATGTCAGTATTTTACCTTTCGTTCGACCACTATATGTACCTCGTTTCGTTCTTCATTTGTACGAATAAAAAGTCATAGAATATTGTAAAGTCCGAATCCAGTAAGCGTTGACGAATTACACAAATTTTGCATCCCTCGCTTATGAAATATAAAAGTTTGCCCTGTTTATGATGTATCGAAAAGATCCAGTACTCTAAAGATCTTTATCATATCGTTGATTAATTTGCTAAGTTGTCAAATGTTATGAATACGTTTGAAGAACTGATTCAGCGATGACATTTCATTAAATCCACCCATCGGTTCGGACAATTTACGATTCACCTCTGAAATCTATCGCAGCGTATATCCAGCTCAAAGTGCCGTACACAAATCATAATTATATGCGTGTCTAGCAGTGAAGTCAGTACGCGTACTGCAAAAATATCGTCGATTCTTTGTACAAAATTGTAATTGAATAAATGCATGACGTGACACGAGCTGTGTTTCATTCCCTCGCGAAATCGGGAGAGAACTGTTATTTTTTTACACTGCAGTCATTGATTTTAACCCTTATCAATATTTACCCCACCCGGTCCTCATTAGTCTTCGAGATTTATCAGGAACGTGTAATGTCATTGATTAATTATTCCACAACTTCAAATGTCTCATTCATGAATCAAAGCAATTTCTTTAAAGATTCGTTATTATTTCTTTTCATGTTTCACCTTGTGAAATAATTATAATTTCGTATGATGAAGTATCTCAGCACCATTTGTAACGACAAAGTGGTAGGTGAAATTAATTATATCATTATATGCGATACCCTCGGTGCATTGAAAAGCATGAAAAGTATCATTTCGAACCGTATGTAATAGAATTTATTTTCAATTTATTTTCCATTCGCGCTACTCGATGAAATTAGAGTACCACTTCTGCTGTCAAAACCAATTTCAAGCTTTATTATGTTAGGGAGTTGATTAGTGCATTTTCTAGCATCGAAAGTTCAATATACTCCCTTTTTTCGAATCATTTGTTATAAATATAAAGTCTTTTTGCTTCTTTCTTGACTGTACTTGTTTATTGATTTCATTAGTTGGTTCGATCTACTTCATTACGCCGTTACTTGAGACGCCGTTATAAAACCGAATAAGGAATTTCATTCACAACAAAATAATGAACGGAAAAAGGAATTTTGCATCTTTCACCTCATCTATAAAACGTATCGAAGAAATTATATTTGAAGCTTTCAGTTCCTCGCAGTAAATTTAATTAATTAATCTCGTTACACGCTAAAAGCCCTACATAATTTTCCTTTTGTTACATCATCCATTTATTTAATACTTGTCCTACATTATTTAACGAAAATTCATTAAAGAGATAATCTTTTAAAAGATCACAAAATTCACATTATTTATTGATAAAGGTATCCAATACATTCGATGTGATGATTTGTTACATGGAATGTCAAAAGCAAAAAGAATATTAAAATAGGCGGATATTCCCATAAAACTTTAGAGATGTAGGATTAGTTCTTCAGCCGTTTTATTCGTAACAAATAAAAAAAATAGAGCTCCGGCAAATGTTTATAGTGGTCGAATGAAAACAAGAAGAAGAACGTAAAACATTGTAGCGATTCTTATTTTATTTCAACATGAAATGAAAAAGCTCTGTTCCATTTCTTTTCTACGAAACATTTGTAGCAAGATATGAATAATGACAAAACGCTTCAACAGATACAAGCAAATAGAAAACGCGAGATCAGGTGTGGAGGAAAAGGTGAGAGTTTTGGGCGCTGAAGCGGCAGAGAAAGAAGCTCGTGCAACCGGTGTTGAAAGGGAGCTGAGGGTGGAGCGCGAGTGGAGAACGTCTCTTCAAGAAGCGTCAATATCCAAGACAGAAAAGATTTCCCAGCTTCATCAAGAGATAGAACAGCTCAGGCAGATATCGGAGGTGAATACACCGTGAATATTTCAAATCCGTTCCGTCTGATCCCTCGCGATCCCATCATTTTAACTTCATTTCTTGCCGGCGCAGCAATTCAATTTCCAAGAACATTTTAATCCTATTAAGGAATCAGAGAAGACGCAACTAATCAATCAATATTTTCACATCTTTTCATTGACGAATCGAACTTTTCTTCATTGTTGAAATTTTTCTACGGTGTTGATGATCAACTATTTTAAGGTAGTACTTTCACGGAAATCAGGGTTCAATAGGAAACATTATTTCAATGTTTCGGTAATTTATTAATTGTTATTGTTATTCAGAGAGTTTAGATTCGGATCTTCCGTTTACCAAGGTTCAAAAACCGTGGCAATATTTTCAAAAAAGGATGTTCGTTTTGATGTTTCGCAGAAATACAAGTCTCTTCAGGAAGAGCATTACGCATTAAGGGATATTTGCACGGAACAGGAGAGAACTCTGGAAGAACTTGGGATGCAGCTGAGCGCGGCAAAATTGGCAGCGGTAGAACTTCGCGAGGCGGCCGATAATGCTCAACTGCAGTCTCGGCAAGACGGCACGGCCCCGTGGACGAGCGATCGGACCGTTACACACTGCAAAGGCTGTAGCAAGGAGTTTAACACATTAACTCGTCGCAAGGTAATCAAACTTTTTAATTACTCTGCCTTTTCGAACTGCGACTACCTCCAGTCGTTTACTGATAATTATCCCCGCCGCTCGTCGAGTTCGTCGAATTCCGAGTCGATTCAAAGCGAGGTCGAGGCGTTGAAGGCGCACTTTGAGTACTCGGGAAAGTGACTGATTAATTGAGTCAATGCAACTATTCAGAACAAAGTTTCCCCGCTTTTGGTCTTGGAGATTTTTCAAGTGACAGTTCAGTCTTTTTGCGCTGGATTGTTCGAATCGATCGAAAGTTATTTCGACGTTGATCGACAATTCTCAAGTAATGAGGGTGACAGTTGGACGCAGAAATAGCTCGAGATTTAATATTTTAAACGAATACACCGTTTTCCAATAAAGACGCAAGTTTAAGTTCAGCAGTCTGCGAACGCTGTAAAAATTCGAGACATAAAAAACTTATAGTTTTCATGAAACACCCGTACGGAACATGAACGTCTATTTGACGTCAAGAAAAGGTAAATTCAAAGACTTTGTGACGTCAAAAAAACGTCAAATTCAAGTATTTTCGACGTAAAATCAACGTTTCGTAATCCACAGCTTGTAACGTTAAATGAACGTCGAATAAATGTTTATTAACCTTATTAACGCGCTTACAGTATCATCAAGGGCACCAAATATCACTTACCAATTCACTTCAATGATCGTCAAAATCGTAATAAAGAATTCGAAATTTATTTTCAAAACAATCCGAAATTAGTTTAACGAGTAAGATTTTTCTTCACTGCATTTCCGTCAATGATGATTTCAAGTTTCCAAATGCTAATTATAATTTGAATTTTGGAATTCAAATTATGAAAGAACAAACAAAAATTCGTTGTTTCACTTTGAAAATGTAATAAATCCGAACGAATCAATTATGTAATGAATTGATGTGCGCAAGTAAGATTAGCATAAAAATGTGATAGGTTTTGCGATTATTAACGCTGGGCATGATCGTATTTTGGACTCGAATTTGGGGAACGTGGAAGACGCGATATTTCTTCACACCCGAACGAGCAATGATGTTATTACGCAATCAGTTCCGAGAACGTATATATTCATGAGCATATAGCGTGCATGCATGCATGCATGCATATTCAGGGAGGGGGTTGAGATGTTAAGGGGGCGTGATAGAGACGTTAGCTAACCATAAAATACGTTAAAACCCCCAAGTTTTACACCGGCGACGCTGGTAAGTTATTGCATAATAACAAGCTAAACTCGTTTACTTGTTACTTATTTTTCACTCCCTGGATGTATTACCATACTTCGTAATGTAGGGCAAAAATACCCATGGTTGGTAACGACATACGTACCTGTCGCAGGTGTAACGTTGCTGCTATTCTCAGGGGGCGGCACATTTGCCACAGGAAGGAACCGAGGAAGTTCTTGACGGAAAGAAAAAAAAAGCGGCGCGAGCTTAAGTACTTTCACATGCAAAAATGGTGTAAACGTTGCCACCATCGGTAACTACAGGTCATTCCTGTCTCAAACTATGCACTTTATTTCGCAATCTAAAACGCCGCAAGTTATTCGACGCTTTTTCTTTAAACGGCTCGTTTTCAACCCTCGTGAAAAATTACTTTCGAGGTAATGAGATCGACGAGTTTCGTGTACAAAATTAATCTCGAAACAGAATGTTTGCACCAATTGTTTATAACCGGTATTTTTTCTCTACTCGTCCATTGAAACTTGACATTAATTTGACAAGTTTAGAAATAGTATTTATGTGACGTTCGTCAACGTTTTCATTAACTTGGCTACAAATGAAATGGAAGAAATTAAATGAACTTTCGGGATATCCAATTCCGCCAACTGCTGTGATATTTATCATAATTCACGGTTACGAGACGCTTCTATAATTAACCTTTGGGGAAAATTCGATTATCGGGACGGCGTTATTCGCGCCCATACCACGGATCGACTGTATAATGCCAGTTCTAGGGGCGAGAACGTGACACCTTAGAGAAAGCAGAATTCGGAATATTAACAGATTCAATTTGGAGACCAAGGTCTGCGCTAATGTACCTGAAACAAATTCGTAAAAAAGAGCGGAAATGATTTATGGCCCGTGAAAAGATATCGCGGGAAAAAAAAAAATTTCGTGGCGTAATGATAACGCGATGCATTTGGATTCGTCCAAGTAACGGGCGAATCACACCGAGCAAAATACGGTAGATTCGTTCAATCTTTGATGACGAATACCGGAAAACGTTCTTCGCTGATATAAATGAAAATTTATAAACGAAGCTAAAATTAAGAAATCAAAGTTTTTTTGTTACGCCAATGATGTCTGATTCATTAGAGTTCAAGTGACTGCATATTATTCTGGAAACGAAAGAAACGGGAGCGAAAGAGCTCGCTGCAATTGCCGAGGGACGAGATGAGAGTGGATAATTGTTGGTATTTTTAATTGCAGCATCATTGCCGCAGCTGCGGGGAGATCTTCTGCCACGCTTGCAGCGATAACACGACGTCGCTGCCGAATGCATCAAAACCCGTTCGTGTGTGCGACGAGTGCCACGAAACGTTGCTTCGTCGTTACTCGTCGGCGCATTAAAGTGATTGAGCGTAGCATTACCGAGAAGCTGCACTCGGAAGTAACAATGTTCTTCACGCAAGTAAGCCCGGAATCAAAGTAAACCGTGAAAAACTGCGAAACGTGAAAAAGAATCGTACAAAAGTCCCTGCGAATCTTGTCATAATGATATACAAGATGCAGGAATCGCGAAGTAAGTTCCGCGAAAGTAGGTCGCGATGAAAGATTTCTTTTAAAAGAGGAAGGAATATAATCAGTATTTTCTTTTGTCGCGCTTTCGCGGAGCTTCGAAAATCCCTTGAACGCTCGGATGAAATGATGAAACAGGATTACGAAGCTCGCTATTTTAACCGGGGCAACAGTCGAGCCCGTTGACAACGCGATCCTTTGTGTTACTTCATAAACTTTTTAAACAAACCCCGGATTCGTTTCTTTTGACAAATTCATTAATTGCGCGATCCCTCACAATGCAGTCCTCGACCATTGTTCGTTTCGCGTCTGCAAATTGCACGCGTATCCGGCATTCCATGCAATCAGTAGTTCTCCGTGTTAATTTCCATTCTTTACCCCGGTGAAGAATCAAAGTTTCGTAAATACGCGAAATTCGAATTCGTTGAAGCAACGAAATGAACAAAATTATGACCCTCTTTTATCTGCGTCAACCGCATCTCGAGTTTCATAAAAGCCAGCATTTTTCCCCCGTTAATGCACCCAACACATTTTCCAGCGCGCTGCGAGTTCTTTCCCAATTTCTCACCGGGTGCGCTGGTAACGATGGCTCAGAAGCACGTAATACAGTCAGATTACAAGCGTGTTACATGCAGTAAGTTTCCAACCTGGCAAGCCAACTTGTCGGTTATCTATGGCTTTCGAAAGCTCGTTAGCCCTGAAAGCGTATGCATTGCTTAACGAGTCTAAATTGAAATCGATCCTCGCACTCTCGCGCCATTGATCTGCCGAGATCGCGCTGGTACCGCAAAAAATGCTGGGCCAAATTTTCCACACGGTACAGTACAAAAGTGGTCTTTGAATAAAGAAGTTTTTATGTAAATTTTTTACGGACAATCTTTTCGTGAATCCCGAAAGCAATGTTTTTTTCATGGTTTCAATCTTTGATGAATCTCGAGACTTGGTAGGAATCTCTTTATTAATAAACTTGCGTTATTGATCTTGTTTGTAATTTATTTAGAAATTTTCGACGTTGAAGAGTCGTAAATACTTTAGGATGATATTGTTTGTAATTTATTTAGAAATTTTTGACGTTGAAGAATCGTAAATACTTTAGGATGAACTATGATACTTTTAGTTCTTCGTTTTTGGATGTGTAATTAAGTTTTCTAAAGGTACGGTCCCAGAAGAAAAAAAACCGGAAATATTTTGCGTACGAGAATAATATATATTATCATGTTTGTACGTTGAAAGTAACGATATTTTTTTAGTATGATAGCGCTGTGTGATGTGCCTCGTGAATTTTGCTATAATAAAGCAAATATATTATAAAACAAGAGAAAGAGTCGATGAGGAATTTCTGGATTTCGAGTACACGCAGTTTCATATTTCGTCCGCAGCAAATGTACTTTAATAATTGAACAATCGGAAAAATGTGAATTTCTACTCGACTCTTTCGATTTACTCTTTGTATTTAGTCGTAGAACCACAAATATTACGTTTGTAAGTCGCACACTTTAATTTTCACGTTATAACTTTTGTAATCAAGAATTTGTAATTTTACTGAAATAAATAAGGTCGGCGATTAACGAAATAATCTCCATTACACCATTCTTCCTTAATCCCCTGCGTTTTTTGTTCCACTCGGTATTTACAGGGCGAATTATGCCACGGCTTCATGAGATGAAAATAGTTTCCAGCTACGTTATGTTCCGGAATTCAATGAAATTATTGATAAAGCTCGCATGCATGGAACAATAAGGTTTCTGTGGGTATTGACATGTCATTAATGAATTCAAAATGAAAATTTCAAAGTCCGCGTGCTACAATTATAATATGTGACTCGGAATAATGAAGAGACCCATTCATTGAATGTTTTTAGAACACAATATTCTGTTTCGCATGGAATGTAATTATTCCGGAATGATAATTAAATTCCGTTCTTGAAATTTATAAAAATTAGCAGCCGTGAAAATGTTAAGGCATTAATTTGGAAAACTTAATTTAATTAGCGGAGCAAGTTTATCCGTAAATTCAATAAATGTACGAGAAATTCCAGTAATGAACGGTAGTTGATTCGTTCAAATGAAAATCCTGAATTTCAAGTACAAAAAAAAGCGAAATAACCGTCGAGAGGTGAACATTCAATTGGCCAAGGAAAAAAATATTTGCATGAAAGAGTTTTTCAATTAACTTTTCATGATCTGTGAAGTACAACACGGTTTTTATCGGATAATCCACTTGATAGGAGAAAGTTACGTCCAAGATAAGAATCGTAGCTTTTCATGATTCGTATCTACACAATTTTACGAGAAAATCCGAAGGGTTCAACGGTCAAGTGTCTACTCTGCAGAAGCAAACTTGTTTCCTTAATCCATTCCAAATGTAAGCTCCGCATTCCCATTCGTTGGTCATCAATTTTTCAGCAGCTTAAAATCTCGAGGGTTTAACGTTTTTCCAATTATCGTAAACTACATTCCTCAAATTGACCCTCGACAACCGGCAAAATTGTTCTAAAGCTGACGTGAAATTTTCGAAAACATTTGCAGTATTTCCAATAAAATCTTCCAATCGGACAATCAAATTTAAACTCCATGCAACCCTTAAGAATGAATTTCAACTTCCCCAAAGTTGCGCCTGCGCCAATGGCTGGCGGCAAAAAGAGCCGGCGTGTTCATTCGCAGCTGAACCAACTGCCAAACGTCGACGTCAGTTGACGTAGGCGCGCTGTCGACGTCGCGATGCTCGTTTCCGCGATCCCGGTCTTGTGCTTTCTGACGTGGGTTGCGGCATCCAACGATCCAGTTTTGGGTAAATTTCAAGTAGACATCGTAAAGTTTAACATTCTTTTCCACCCCCCGAATTGAAAGAAAAAGTTGAGCGTTGTTTGATCGACAAACAGAGAGTTTCAGTGAAAAAGTTTTGGTTTCATTTTGTTTTTCGGCAAACCCCAGCGAAGCGAGAGAATTTCGTGTGCATCAAAGAGGGTCCGAAAACTCGGTTTTCATTCACTGCGGTGAATTCTAATTATGCAAACCTTAATGGACCCGACGCTAAAATTAATTGCTGAATAAACCCATAATGCTGTGTCACTCAAAAGCGCCACGTGAAACGTTTGCACTGATGATCACGAACTTATTATGCTGCGGGATCTGCATTGTCTCTACCATCTCACACTGTTAATATCACGTGGCGTGACGGGCATAACTTATCGCCCAGAAAGTCCGAGAAACGTGCTTTTATCCTTTCATTTGATAATAATTACTATGCAAATGCCTTAAAACAGACCATTTCGTTATTCAATAGACCCTTTACCGTTAATTAATTGCTCCAATTACGCAAACAACCCTCGGATTAATCAAGTCAAAGAACCTTTGATTAAAGGCTGAAATTTCTCCAAATTCACGTGATCCTTTCATTAACTTTTACGTTTTAAAAACGCATGTTGCAGAAATTATGATTTTCAGAGGATTGAAATACCTCGTTCAATATAATAATGATATGAATTCTACTGTTACTAACAGAAGCCCAAACTATATATTAATTGCAATATCGAATGCCCGGATTCGATACGCGAATGCATAAATGCATACAATTATTCTATGTTTACCCAAAAGCACTTTTAAAGCAATCCAGTGAAACCCCGCAGTTTCCATGTTGTTTGATATTTGCGAATGAACAACGACAATTCTAATGAAAATTCCAGCACAAGTAACCGTAATGTATCGCGTCAAATAATATTATACGCCGAAAAAAGAACATTTCGTTTCGGTTCGCTGATTGTTTTTGTTATCAATCATTTTAGAGAGTATTTAGAATAAACGCGTCGTTTGAATATCAAGAGACGGTGACAACGAAATTCACGTTCGTTAGCGTTTTTCGCACTTTCCGTAGGGATAAAAAACAATTGATGACGCGATCTGAATAATACATAGATCCACAATTAACACAAAATATTCCGCGGGACTTTCGCCATATTTTTCTTTGAATTCAAAGACGCGGTTAGACGCAAACTGCTTCAATTCGCATTAATTAAATCACCTGGTGAATTGCTAAGAAAATCATCTACAAGCTGAGATATTTCCGCTGGATAATTGAGTTGGGTAAAGTTTAGTTGCACAACAGCGGTATTGCCGTTGACGAGATTTCATTCATCGTAGATAAAAAAGTGCTTGCAATTATTTATAGAAATATAGTCACGAGGACGATTTAATTAAGAGAAGAATATTGTTGGGATTAAACAAATGCGAGTTAATAAAGCGAATCATTAATGAGTTTACATCGGTGACAAATTGCTTTGTCTAGAGACCATTAATCTGGATGAAACAAATTTTGAAACGTGGTATAGATCGCAAATGTGCTTTAATTAATTCCAGCGTGACGAAATGGCACTTGACGCGGTTAAAATTAGAACAAAGTTCAAAAAAACTTGAACCGCGATTGTACTTGTCATATATTCGTAATTACAATTCCGTTTTCCTACTTTCGCTCGGGTTTTATTATCTTCGACGTTTGCTGCACTCGTAGATAATCATGACGTTCATATAATATTGAACATTGAATGCACGATAATGAGTTCATTTTTCACGACGATATCGAGGAATTAATCAAATTGCCGAACACTGGAATTATTCCACGTAAAATGTAACTTCTCGCGAACAAAGTGTTTGATTTAATAAATTATCAGTTGCGATGACTGGACGTATGCTTTTGCTATTCCCGAAAATAAATTGCACGTTCAATTTTTGCGATGAAACGAAAATCGGACGTGCGATGTAACGCTTTGAATAATTAAAACCGAAAAGTCATAAAATTGGAATAAAGCTGTCAGGAAACATAAAAAAAAGTCATTATTAAAGAGTAAATTTGCAGTAAGGTAAATGTCGCAGTAATGGACCACTTGAGCAAAATTCGAAATTCAAACACTGATTTCCAAGTGAAAACTAACTTTTTACATTCTGTTCTTTTCGTAAACAATGTAGAATTCTCTTAAGAACAAGTTGCATTTTTTGTTTTTGTACAGTTGTAATTAGTTTTTTAATTACATGCAATGAAGTAGTCGAAAGCACGAATATACCAGTAATGGACATGGCTGGGAAAAACGTGATTACGATTGAAATTGAAAATTATTTTCAACTACGAGTGTTGTCTGAAACGATAGCTTTTTATTTTGTAGAAAAAGTTAATAATAATCACGTTCTTTGTATTTCTTTCACGGCCCGGTCCATTATTGAAACATTTACCTTATTTATCTAACCTGGGAAATATTTTAAAATTGCAGTTATCACCGTTTCATAATTCAGTTTCGAAAACTTGTACGGTAAATTAAACTTTTGCGTTAACGCTCGATAATCTATAATGTATTTTATCGGTGGCACGATAATTCGCGCAACGCGAAAGAAGCGAGCGAACGAAATTACGGACTTTAAAAATTCGAAAACTTTTTATTGGCAAAATTGTGAAAACTTGTCTCCGGAGGAAATTGTCTCTGCGGACGTTACTTTTCGACATCGCTACCAGACATTGTTGGACAGAGAAAGTTCCGGGCAATAATTGTCAAACGGTTCTTAAACGCTGTGTATTCTTGCAAAAATCCACTTTGTCCCCTGGAGAACGACTTTTCGAAAAAAACGAAGAACGAGATAACGTTTTTCCAGGATATTTTCGAATCTGAAATTTGATTTCAGGAGTTGAGTTTTATTTTATCGATGAAAAGTTTTTATACGAATAAACTACGGGGCGTTAATAGATTTCTTTCTTCATTAACGCACTTGCTTCGTATATTAAATTTAGATTTGTTTTATTCATTGCTATTCTTCATTAAATTTTATACGCGTCCATTTATTCGTGATTTCGTTGTTTTCTCTGTTATTATTCATTCACATATACTTGTTGATTCTTCGACTTTTTCATTAATTACAATTTTATTATCACTTTCTTTCTTCGGAATGTTAACAATTCAACTTGGAAGTTTAATAATGATTTTTCAAATAAAATCGCATCAGTACTAAGAACCTTATTAAACCTAAAGCAGAAAATAGATGAACAAGTATAGACTTTGCCGATCATTTTGCATAAGATTTAATTATGTTCCCGATCGAATTTTCTTGGCAGTCGTTTATTATAGACGCATAATTATTTATACTTGGTAAATTGGTTCATTAAATTAAGCAACTGTGTGATTACGTTTCATGTAATCCATTTCTGGAACGGATTATATTCAATTATGCATATCGCAGATTGACAGAGAAGATATTATTGGTAAACAACAGTATTTACACGTGCTAGAGAATGCAGCGTTTGATTGTACCTAATTTACAAACAGAGGCTGAATAAGGTTAAGTACAGTTGTTTCTGCTCGACTAGCAAATATCATAAGCAAATGTCACGAGTCATTCAAACGCAACTACAGGACTGAATTTTCGAATGAATAGAGATTCGAAAAATACTTTTAAAAACCTCTAAGCCAAGAAAAACAAGGCATTCGAGAGAGAAAAAACTGTTGAAAAAGTTCGAGTCTCACAATTGAGTTTTTAGAGCGTACAAATATTGACGGGTAAAATAACCCGAACAAACTTGGATGAATTTCGGCTATTCGAAGTCACGAAACCGAAATTCCACGTCATTCGGGAGCCTTAATTAATTCCATCGCGTTGACAATTTCGTAACTTTGTTATTGTTTCGTTCGTTCAAAGGAACGCTTTGAATAGCGATTAATACAAGTATGTTGTAGCGGATTTTCTAACATTTAAAGGTTTCTCTGCCCCCTGCGACATGTTTAACGCGCTCATGCATCACAAATTGTCCAACAGCCCAACTAACCTTTGCTGCATTATTGGAAATTTAAAAAAACCCTGGTTCCCTCGACCCCTTTGACGTCAAATTACAAACGGCTGAAAACTCTGCCTCCGAAATTTATTTACCAAAGCAATTACGCCTCATTTACTACCTCCTTTTTTCAATAATTATTCACAACTATAATTTTCTGACTTTACGGAAATTCAACCCTGCAAAGTTAGCAGAGTCAATTGTTCGCGAACATTAATTTTTCACATAAAAATTAAACTTATGAATTTTTCTCTGCATAATCCAAAAAAGCTTTAAAAACTTTGCCTTGCGAAAAAATGTGCAAGCAAAGTTTTTACACTGATGGGAATTCCCTCGTCCTGTATTCTTCCACTTTCGAATATTTAAATAATCGGGATCGACGTGTCCAGCAGTTTTTTGTTCTCTATTCCACGTACGAAATTGCGGTGTCGAGTTCAAGCGCCATATTTTGATTCGAATAGTCCCTGGCCAACTTTGTCAAGAGATTCTCGAGCGGAGTTTCACTTTTCGTTGAACTCGCATGTACGAGGACTTTGTTTTTTCCCTTATCATTAATTTGAATCCGTCATTCCGTCCCTCGACGCATCTTGAAATTCATTAATTAACATTTATGAAAAGCAAACATTCCAGTTTGTATTTTCATTACATTTCTACAGAACAAACACCGACTCGTTTTTAGATTTTTTAAATTTTCGTTGCTATCCAAGAATTTCCCAGTGCACTTCTCATAAATAAACAAATTTCTCGGTTTCCGGAAATGAAAACCGTCGAGTTCGCGAAGCGAATTTGTTTAATTCTCAATATTTTGCTCGAGTATAACATTACTTCACAAAGTTTTGGTAGGTTTAACAGACATATGAAAATTAATATCGCGTATTTGATTAGAGACGTTTGACGAAACCCTTGTGGAAACAGCAGACATGTGCAGCCGACAGCACAGAAATGTTTGTGCAATGTAGCCCCTGATGAGTCCCTTTGTATCAATCATGTAACTTCGCGAACAACAATCTGCTTCAGAGTGCAATATACCACTTAAACCCGCAATATTATTCCAAACATCAAGCTCACAAGTCAAAAGTCAAGGAGTCTAAAAAAAATACAAAGAGTCTCGACCCTCTCATTCCACGTAAATGAACTCAAATTAAAAATCTTTATATCCTTATTTCGCTGGGGTTCGAGTCCTATCAAAAATCTTTTGCATGTCAAAGCTTCATAAATTTATAAATTCACATTTCTTCATAGCGCCGTTCATCATTTTCACACTTTTTGTTTACCTCGATCGTGACTATTAGATTATACATAATTGAGTTCAACCAAGTCTTTCGATTTTTCACGGTGCTTGCGGAAAAATCTTTCTTTTAATTCATCGCGATTCGAGGGACAAAGACAATCGCGACCGTGTCGTGTTTTAGTTGGAAGATGGCTCGCGTGTAACAAATTACCGGTATCCGCTGAGCTGCTAAATCGATTTTCATTGAGCTGATACCTCCGCGATGATTGCGAGCCTCGCGCTTGATGCAAAGCGAGGCAAGAAGCGTAAGGCTGTGTAAATTCTAAATCAAACATTCCCGGGCAATTTGGACGCGCGGAACTCGCGAAAGTTGCACGAGCTGCCGACGGATAATTACAATCTTCAAGAATGTCAGCCACGCGAAAAACAATTTCTTACTAACCAAAGTGTTAAGCAGGTGGCGTGCCGCACGCTCTTTTTCATAATGTGTATGATTATCCGAAACCTCGTTAAATCGGCGCGCTTCCAAGGAGTTTCTTTGACTGCTCTTTAACTGCAAATTTGTTCTAATCGAAATGAAAAATTCAATTTGAAGCTGGAAGTATAAAAATTTCATTACTCCTGTATCGATTCGAGCTAAACGCTTTTTTTATCCGCAACAATACAATCGTAGTAGATCGAAAAAAAATTCGCATTGAATCCATTGACGTGGGATTAATCCGACCCTCGGAATCTTATTTTACATCGAGTAATTTTGACGTTGAAAGTAGTATAAGCTGAAAGGATTACGGAGTAACTCGATTTATGATACTCGGGGGATAATAATAAGGAGACAATTTGTTTTTAATACACTCGGGGCATTATCAGTTTCAATTTCTGGTCTTATCAGTTCCGAACACAAGGGCCAATAGATAAATGAATTTAGCTGGGATCAAATAAACGCCGTATTGTCTTTCATAGATACTATTATCGCCACTCGAATACCTGATAAAGTTTTTACGATAATGCCAGAAAATGCATCGTTTCTTTTTGTGAAAAGCCTCAAAATAGTCTGATCGTTGAACGTTGATGAACTGCAAAAACGCGTCTTTTTATAATCAACCTTTCAGTGATACCTGGATTCAATGACTCAATAGATTGAATACTTATTGATTTTATCATCCCGGCGAATGCAAATGATTATATCGGAATGCAGGGTTTTTTTATATTCAATACACGAGAGCAGAGGAAATCTTTACCTCCTACAGACTGATTTAAAAAGCTTCCGTTTATTCCGGATAATGGAGACGATGTTCATTATATATTTATCCACACACACACCTATACACATGCGGTAACCACCACGCTTTCGCGAGATGCTTCAATCCGTCCAAGTTGGCCGCCTTTTATCGATTCGTTTACGGACGATTCGCTGAAAATTCGACCAAACCGCATTGCTGCCGTTTGTCGATTTTTATTACGAGAGCTGAAGTTGAATGCTCCTTTATAAAAAAAGACGAGTTCGTTTCAAATTATAAAAAAATGGTGATGTACAAAAAAATATGCCGGATAAATTTTCAAGCCGGAAAAAATGCTCCCTTGGTTCCAAAGTAATTAACACGTTTCCGGGTTAACATGTTGCGCAGATTTTACCTGATGGGATCGGAGACACGAACATTTTCACGTAAATATTTAATCACTGACTGCCCTCTTCAAGGACCGGTGGAATCATCAGATTGGGCCGTGGTGTGTAATTGAATTCGAGATGTCGCTTCGATAAACCAGCGAAGCGTCTAATTGAATATCGATATTCATTAGCAAATTGGTCGCCGAATCCAATTGGAAAACCTCGCAGTGTTTATAGGACACGAAGTTTCGTTCATGACGCGAGTACATTTATTACGCGGGCTGCTCGAGATAGTCTATAGCAACCGTGCCAGAACGTTGAAGGAGTCGAGGCGCATTGCGTGTATGCCGCGAATTCGTCTCCCGGACAATTAAAGCGTTCCTTAATGGTTCAATCCGACGTTAGTTTTGCTTTTCTCCACGTTACAAATGTTCCGAAAAGAAAAATGTAACGTAAAAAACCAGCGATCCTTGATCCGAGTTAAAGCCGCTCTTACGGTCTCCACTCAAACGCGGAATCTGGCGATAAATCAGGAAGTAAGGTAAAAGATGCAAGTATCTAGAAAGGCGGAAGCGCGGAGCCTTCAAGGATTCTTTGATCGGGCATGTGTGGTGGAAAACGTGCTCGACTAATCGTTGCAATTTGGCGAGATCGATGCAACGACGTCGATAGGTCGTATTTCAAGAGCGTTCTGGTATCCTTTCGTTCGCGGCTACGGAATCGTTACTATAGATAATTCTTGGCGAAAGGTTGCGATAACGCTTATCTGCCTTCTCGATTTATTACCGCTGCAATGAAAACGCACCGACCGGTCTCTCTTCTCGGGCCATTCCAATGTTAATTAGGCATACCGTTCGGTTATACCCGGCTGGATTATACTTGCGACGTCAGTCGGCGTCGGCCAACAATGCCGAAGAAGTGACGACGTTGACATACTTTGTTGCGTCGAGCACTGTCACGCGACTAGATGCATGTCAGTTCTGCCCTGCTGTCGACCGAAGACAAACATCGGGAACGAGTGTCTCTTATTGACTCGCTTTTTTTCATTAAAACACCACTGAATCATGCCTTTGTAATTAGAAAGACTGACACTCCTTTTATCAGGCATTCATCATCGATAGAACCTTATTTTCTGACACTTCTCGTCATTTTCAGGCATTTATCATCATTTTTTGACTTTTATCTGGCTTGAGACAAAAATTTATAACTTTTTTTTCATAGCTATCTAATTTTTCACCATTTTTAGACATTGATCTTGTTGGATAATTTAAAAATATTTATCTATTTTTCAAGTTTTATCATCATTCCTGTTTTCAGATTTTTACCTATTTTCAAACATTTTCCAAACATTTTGAGACCATTTTCAGACATTTTTAATCGTATTCAAACTTGATTTATCATTTCTCTTTCCGGATTTACAACTATTTTTATCTCATTTCGAATGTCTTTTAAACATTCCTCTTATTTTCCGAAATTTTTGTTATTTTTAGACTATCAAGATAATTTGCAGACTTCAATCATCGTTTCTTTTTTTCCAGATTCACATCTAATTTCTAACATTTATCTATTTTTAATTCTTATTTTAAAAAGTGAACATCATTTATAAATATTTTCTCTTCCTATTTTATTATTTGACGTTCATTTTTAGTCCATTTTCAGACTCGCGCAGTATTTATAACGAAATTATTGTAAAATTCAATCATAGTCAATCGACATTGATCATAAAAAAGGGGTTTGAAGTAGAAATTACCCACTTTAGTCGGCCAAAAGTATGTTATTACAGATTATTGGTCACGGCCGCGTCCATTATGATTATGGTCTTGCAATAATAAATTAATTACCCGTTTCGAAATATTATATGAACCGGCATGAATAAGACTCCGAATGGTAGACAATGGTAGTCCGAAAATCATAAGTGCTCCGGAATTGCAAATAACGATCGCTATTAGCGCAGCTTATTGAGGCGCATTTGCAAATAGCCCAACCATATGTTTTTATTGCTTTTTCACCACACATTTATGGTCGCATATTTTGATAAATGGAATAAGTTTTTAAACAAACGTCCACTTTTTTCCATGTTACGAATCAACACGCGATCGATTTACCTCGATTATATGAAAATAAATTCCTTTATAAAAAGCTCGAATGGATGAAAATATTTACCGTTTTTGTCCGGAAATATTGACGAAGTTGTAAAAAAAAATATTTTTTTATTCATCTGGACGAGATTTTAGGGATGATAAAACGATAAAAAAGGCGTAACAAATTTTTTGGTGAAAAAAACATTCCGCCCCGAGTACGTAAAAGTAATTTATATTTGTAAGCGAATTTTGTTTACTAGAATTGAAAGAGTTTATTCGAACGCATACTTGGGCAAACCAATTAAAAGTTTGTTGATTATAAACTTCGTTCGGCAAGCATGAAATATGTTTCGAAGGTATAATCAAGCGGAAACATCGTACTTGGTTTTTTTCGTATCCGAATTCATCACTCGATATAAGGAAATCGTAAAGTTGCTAACAGCAAATTCACCAAAACTTTCGGCATCTGAAAATCTTAAAAATATGAAATCAAGATGAATGAGAAAAAAGCGAACAAATTCTATTATTTCGGGAAAGCTCGTAAAAAATTGCTTAACAAACATTGCTGAACGAAAAGCAATTGAATAATTTATCTCTGTTTCATCCATCATTTACGAGTCGGTTCATGCCGTTTTAAAACTGTAAATCAAATATGAAATGCACGAAACAGACAATTTCACTTGCAAACATGAAACAAACTATTAGCTCGTAAAATCGAGATTTTTTCCGTAAAGTTTTCTCGCAAAGTTTCTTAAATACACGTTCGAGTCGGTCGCAGTCTTAGAGTATTTCAAGCGGCGTTTTCGTGATGTTTCTTTGCCAGTGTAGGCGCGTCGCCCAGAGCAGCGGTATTTACGAAACTTTTGCGCTCGTTGATAAGGTCCCAGGAAATGTAGCCACATGCGGGGGCTAATGGTAACACTGTACAAACTTATTCTGTCTCTCCATCTTTCTCTCTCTTGTTACAGACTTACCGAGATTTGGCAAACCATTGAACAATCTGACGATTTCGGTGGGGCGGGAAGCAGTGTTCATCTGTATTGTCGAGAACTTGGGCTCGTACAAGGCAAGATGCTCTTTGTCTTTTTATCAACTTATACTCGCCCGACTTTTATCCGCTGAAAGAAACGTTTAAGTTTCATGTGAAAGCGTGGGCGGCCTTATTATCAAACCGCAAAAGCAGTTTGAACGTAGAATTTTTCAACAACGTTTCCGATCAATAAAAATCTGTTTCACGTTATCAAGTTTTTCGGCTCCGTGCGAAAGAATGTCGGTATAACAAGTTCATCGTGCAAACGATCTAGTCGGAATCATCGTATTGCGTAGCTTGAAGAACTCCATTAAGAATAAGAATAAAATCCCACGGGGTGTGAGTTCAGCAGTTTGTTAAGCGCTTCTACGAACCTTTGCCGATTTTTCGCTTTTTCCGCATTTCCCTTTACGTCTTTTTCTTCTCCTTTTCTCTTCTATTCTCTCTAATAGACTGAGGCTGGTCCTCTCGAGAAACCCATTACGACATCTTCCATTCTACCATTCAGCCTTTTTTCAAGCCCCTAACGCGACCGCATCTAAATGCTTCGACGTATATAAAATTAAAAATTACTGTGATTTCCATTATATCACGAAAGAAAATACATCTAGAAATTCTACCCGGGTCGCGCGATATTTAATCAGCATTATATTAATAGCCAACAAATGAGTTGAAGAGTTTAAATTCCCACGGAAAGAAAAGCGAGAGAAATTTTTAATTATCCGCAACGTAATATGCACTTTATTGTAACATTTGGAAATAATTTAGTAGGAAGGTTTAAAATGATCCGTTGGTATGAAATGAGGTTCTAGAGTAGATTCCGTTAATTAATTAGCCCGCTTTTCCTATTATTTTCCGAGCTATTTTGCCTTGCGGAATAAACTCTCGTTGGATGCTAAGATTTTATGGTTATTAATCGTTATTGGCCCGAAATTAATCAAATCGAATTTCGCGATCGAAGAACGTTGGTAAAACGAAACTTTACTTTCGGGAATGATGGTACAATAAGGCACCGAAGCTTGTATATAATGCACGTGACGGAAATGCGGTATATCGGATACAACTCGAATGAACTTTGCTTCCGTTATTTTTCTACCGGATTACTACATCAAACGCCAGTAGCGTGTTGATAACATTATGCTTTTTGTGTTTCCAAAGTCCCGCCTTTAATCCCGTCGAAATACGTGGGAACTTTTCCTTCAAGAATCTGTACGGAATATGAAGCAGGTGACACTGCGCTATTTTTGTTCCTCCTTGGATTAATGCATTTTCCAATAAAAACGCGAGATAAAACATTGATTTCCCGTTTGTAATTGAAAAGAAATTCAAAGACTACCATGGACAGTAAAAAAAGTATAATTTATCTACTGGTGTGATCAGTCATTTCAAATATTGCGTAGTTTTCTCGAAAAGCCGGTTGAATTTTGACAAAAAACATGAATTTTTTGACGCCATTTAATTTTTCATTTCAACATTCCAAATAAACGACGCTTTCTTATTTTATAGGGTTTGAAGCACGCACTCGTGTTAAACTTGAGTAATTTCTAAAAAATGAATTTTTTAGAAATTAGAATTATTGTGATTTTTCAAACTTGTAAATTGCTAACCACTACTTTTATATCTTTCGCTATAAAAGTAGGGAAATATTGTTTAAACTTTAATTTAAACAAATTCGGCACGTCTTGTTTTCGATAAGTCCAACAAAGTAACTATAAATGGAGTCAGAAAAAAAGTGAAGGAATCATTGTAAAATTACGGAAATGGCACGTATCATTGTTCAGCATAAAAGTACGAAGTTGAACTCGACGAAATCTTTTCTCCGAGTGCAGCGACGATTGACTGAACATTTTCCTCGTTCGTTGAAGGCGAAAAAATTCTCATATATATTGGACGTTCAAAGTTAGGTATATAACTTGCGAGCGATCTTTGGATAGAATCTGGCTATCATACAAAGTGCAGTCGCCTTTAACATCGGCTATAATACAAGTTCTATATTGCTGCCCTCGAGCACATATCGCGAGGATGATAACCGAAGAACCTTTTACACGAGTGCCTCCAATGTTTTATTTCTTCATCGATTCTTCGATTATCGACGCGATCTGTTTTCCCGAGGTAAAGAGCACTTTTTTATCCAAGCAATTAAGCTATTTGATCCGACCGCTTGCTTTATTTCCAACTTGCTTAGCAACTCCGAAAATACCTTTCGAAAAGTGTATTTTTATACTTTTTTCAAAAGTGTTTTGCGAATTGTAATGAAGATAATGACTCGGTTTCAAATGAAAAAAGGTCGGTTTATTCAAGAACAAGCCAGTTTCACCGCAATTAGAAAAACCAATGATAAATTGACTTGGATTTTAGGATAAGATAAATTAGAAAACTTTCCAGCGATGTAGAAAGAGGATCCGTGCGGTAACTTCCAACTTTACCTTTATCGATCGTTTGAACACGTTTTTCGCTATTGTTCGAATCGTTGGAGCTTCGGCTGCATTTTTCTAATTAATTATATAAAGAAAGTCAAATAGTGGCAATGTTTGCTCCGCTGTAAAAATATTGTTTCAAATGGGTACTGTCAAGTTCATTTATTCGAAATTGTGCTCATTGAAAAAAATAATTTTCTTCAGTTTTCATTCAATTTTATTTCATATTTCTCGAGACTAAGTCAACTCTCCATTATTTAAAATTGAATCCCAAAAAAGAACCAATCAGAAATACTCTTCAAACATGTTACCTGCGCTACTTGAATGTTCCAAATCTTTCGAAGCGTCTCAGAATTCATTAATTTTAATTATAATAACCCAAAAATTAATCGAAGATGAGAAATATACACGCCTGTATTCAAATTAATTTTAAAAAGCGACGTCGATATCGCAAAAGTACTTGACCCAAAATAAAATGACGGCGACTTGACGCGAACGTCAGTCGCGTCAAAATTGATGAGCCGAGATATGAAAAACGGGATTTGTCCTTTTGCGAACGTATGCATAAAGTATCGGATCGAATGGGAAATGATCCTCATCAACCAAACTTGCGACTACACTCGTTTATTACGGAAATGCATGATAAACAAGGTGTCAATATCTCGCTATCATCAATCAGTAACGCGGGTGCATTAGATAAAGAGCGTGTCGAAAATTTATGGAAAGAATAAATTATTCGAATCGGAATAATGTTTTTCTCGAAGAAAATGAAAATCGTCGTCCCAGGAAAGAAGTCGTGTCATACGAAGATATTAATTTCCTCACTCGCGTGAGATTTAATTGCCCTCGCTTGACATTCAGAGGGCAAGATAACAAGTTTACCAATTTATTAGTACGCAGTTAATCTTTGCCGGTTATATATCATGCGATGATACACGAGCCATTAATCTATAATGCTTCCGTTTTTCGAATGATTAGGACTCGAGGATGATAACACCGCACGCGAGAATGTACGAAAAAAAAATTTTTTTCGCGGTACAACGAGAGCGCGGGATCGACTTTTCTTCGTCGAAATGATTCATTACCCGCGACACGAATTTACATACATTTGCTTATCTCGTACGAAGCACAAAAGCATGCACGATTTCGTTTCGAATATTACAAATGTTTCGAATTATTAAGACGTACAATCGCAACTGCGCTGTAAATTCTCATCAAATGTGCATCTTGGCTCTCTTTTTCATCCAGCTCGCTTTGAAATACGGCAACTCTTTTCTTTCAAACAAGATAAATGGCTTTGGAATAAAAATGCATCAAGTACTCGGAGTCGTCGTCGCAGGGGCCGAATTTTCAAACTGAGGTTTGAGCTCTCGCAGATAATTACTCGCGTGCGAGTCACTTTCGCCACAAAAGAAACGCTGGCGCGGTTTCCGGGATGCATGCACGTGCAAAAGCTCGGATGAATCTCTTTCGCAACAATTTGTATCGGGTTTTCCTCTTGTCTCCTTTTCCGCTTCCTCGGTCTTGCCTCGCTGAAGGAGAACGTCTTTGAAAAACGACGCTTCGTCGCAGTCCTCGCAGTCCTCGTCGGCTTTGTATCAACATATCTAAACTCCTTCCAGAAAATCTCGGTTTTAACGAGCACGAAATAATTCCGTTACATCTCAAAACCTTTTTGGTTGATAATAGTCGTGAAGGAGGGGAAAATGGGTACTATACATGAACGGAAGACTTTTTCTGTAGTTCGCGATTACAGTATATTTGCATCGTTCAAACTTAATTACTGGGGAATAAACTTTGCGTTGGCCTCGTTTCGTAAAGCCTCTTTTAGATTTGATCTATAAACTTTGAGAAATTGACGCGATTATTTGGAAATTTTGTTTGTTAATTTTTAATGGATTTTCGATTAAGAGTACATTTCCGACACGTTTTTCTTTGCAGGTCGCTTGGTTACGTGTGGACACGCAAACGATTTTAACCATCGCAAATCATGTTATTACGAAAAACCACAGGATTTCAGTGACCCACTCTGGTCATCGGACATGGTCACTTCATATTAAAGACACAAAGGAAACTGATAGAGGCTACTACATGTGAGTTTTTGTCAATTTATTTCGCAACGATTCCAACAATGTTAAAACTGATTTTAATTTTCTGAAAGCGAGAAATATGTTTAAAGCAGAGGTTAGAACGGAGAGAAATATGTGTGAAATTTCAGAGGAAAAATTCCTTCTTTTAATAATGCAGGAATACCGGTCTGTCGATAGTTAAAAATGTAATTTTCCACAAATTGTAATTATTTTCAGCGATGTAATGTTTTTTTTATGAAATGCAAAAGTTACGAGAAGAATCGAGAAGAGGATTTTCAATAAATTATTTTGTCGGTAATATTTGTACGTAAAGTGTTAAATATCAATCAAAATGTAGTCATAAAGTTACTTCAAAAGATTACTTAAAAATAAAAGATCCAATTCATATTTTTCATTCAATATTTTGTAACTGAAAATGATCATTTTTCCAAATCTATAAGTATCAAAAACTCGTCAATTGGAAACTCATTCTTACGGTCATATTTGGCATTCTTCTACTACAAAAATAGTGATTTTGGATAGGTGAATTCTTTCTACGACCGATTTAAAATAGTAAATGTTAAATAAGTATACCATACTTTCTAAAAATATGTTTTTCCAATCCCTTTACTGGGTTTATGTACTTGAATTTCGAACTTCAATCTCTTAATTAACGCGATTTTTCAATTAACAGACGTTTCGATCTTCATTAAATTTTTCAAGACTCTATGAAAAAGCAATTAATCTTCCATTTTTAGCAACATTTATAATTCATAACCACTAACAAATGTCAAAACTTCTAATGTTAATATTCCTTCACCCAAGGAAAGAATTAATAAACCAAAAATATAAAAACGTCCAATTCCCCCGCATTTCTCCCATGTAAAAAGTCCTGAGAATAAATCAAGAATGATGAAATTGCATGTTTCAGGTGCCAAGTGAACACGGATCCCATGTCGAGTATAACAGGCTTTCTCGAAATCGTGGGTGAGTCTTGTTTACCAAATTCCCACGTTTGGGAGAATTGCATTCCCCTAAATTAAAATTGCGCGTTGATGCAGCCTTGGCCTCTAGTGTCTCTTGAAATGAGCATCCTAATCACGTAACTGGGAAAGTAATTTGGTTTAAAAAGTAATACAGGTGGCTTTAATCCACTTGAAGAACCTCTCGACTCTCTAGGTAATAGTGTCTCAACTGGCGTTGCCGACTGTACACTTGGTAGGCTATTAAATACCTTCCTGGCGACCCACCGTAATAACTGGCTTCCCCCGAACGTAATCATTCACTGCCGTTTGACTATGCATGTGCGAACACATATCTGCATACGTCCGGAGATCCACGTGACGCAAAGGCCGCTTAGTTGGCGCTATACTTGAGCCGAGTTTAACCTTACCACAACCCCTCATTAAATTTCCGCTTTATCTCCACGGGGCTACAATCGTTCGCGCTATAGAGGTGCGAGAATAAGAGATCTTTCGACACCGGTTTTCGCTGGCTTCATTTTCCTCGGGTCTTGACGCTTACATCTTTTCCTTCCTTCATCAAAAATTTTCTTGCCAAGTGGACGATTCTCCCGTTCACTCTCTCGAGGAGGATTTCGTGCTTTTTTTTGCATTTTTTTTACTAAAGTTGTCCGATAATGAAAGAATTCTTTTTACTGCAAGACTTTCTACCCTGGTTTTATCGATTAATTATAATCGCTTTGGATGTCGAAGGGGCTGGAAAATACATGCTTTTGTTTGCCTTTCAAGTGCAGGAAAATTATTTTCTTGTTTCTATAATTCAGTCATTTCTCCGTGAATTTACCATGTAACGTCTGTACAATCGCATGGAAATCTGCTTTTATATAACAGTTGTAATTATACTGTAAATTTTTACATCGATGGCATTGTGCAAATTTGGTACAAATTTTCAAATTAAATATTCCCGTTACATTCTACTGTCGAAAAAATCTTGGCCGTCGCCAAAAGATCAGTAGTCAAGCCCAAGAAAAAGTCAGACAATCGTTGTAAAATATCGGATTCTTTCAATATTTCGGGAGTTTGTAATTCAAAGACAGGAGGAGCCAAAAATGTCCTAATCTGTCCCGTTTCTGAAATAATCCAAAATTTTTACGCCACGTATTTTTACATCGATAGAATTGTAAAAATTACAAATTTTCAAGCGAAATATTCCCATCGCATTCTACTTTCGAAAAAATCTTGGCCACCGCCAAAAAAATCAGTAGTCAAACCCTAGAAAAAGTTAGGCAATCCTGGAAAAATCTCGGATTCTTTCAACATTTCGGCGGTTTGTAATTCGAGAGCTTAACGAGCGAAAAATGTCCCGCATCTTTCAGTGCCACCGGACATCCTGGACTACCCCACGAGCACGGACATGGTGGTTCGCGAGGGCAATAATGTGACTCTCCGTTGCGCTGCGACAGGGACTCCAGAGCCCGTCGTTACGTGGCGAAGAGAAGAAGGCGGTAAGATCACGCTGTCCAACTGGAAAGAAGGTGGGTAAAGGTAACTCGGAGGAAACCCGAGAGCTCCTTTAATTCTACGTTACTTAACGAAGATTCATCCCTCAGAACTAATGGTCGCCGTTTTAATTTTTCTCCCCGAGACGACGTTTATTGAAGAAAATATTCGAGACACATCTCGCTCGGGTTTTTTTCCTAAAAAACTTGCTTTCTCGACTTTCGAAATTAATTTATCGCCTTTGTATTGTTTCCGCCTCTTCCGAGTGTTTATTACACGGAGCGCATGAAACTTGTCGCGATTAAATTCACCTCGCTACGAGTCGATTCATTCATGGCAATGGAGCCATTTGCCATTTTCATCAGGGCGCAACGCGTAATTCTTATCATGAATTAATCTAATTGAAAACGTCGATGGCACTGAGCAGTACAGCGCTCAACGAATTACTCTCGTCAATTGCTACTCAGGTTTGATTCATGTCAAAGTCCCGGTTTTATATTTTTATCTCGATAAAAACTTGTTATCAATCCATGACGTTCCGTAATTGGTGTTGATATACCGAAGAATATCAAATTAAGTTCGGCGTTTTGCGACGAATTCGAAGGCTCCGCATTTGCATTGATGAGAAGCGCACAAAGCGAGTATGTTTCGAACAGTTTGATTAGTTTTTTTCAATTGAAAAATTATCTCTGCGATTTCACGCCGAAACACTTTTTTTTATAGTTGATTGAAAATTAACTGACAGGAGATTGATAAATGAATTTTCTGGAGTTTCGGTTCAAAGAGAAACAGCGATGGGAAAACATTTTTCCATTTCCCATCATAAAAGCCGACGATTATAAAGAACGGAATTAATTCCGGAAATTCTCCTTTTTCTCTTCATTCAGAGTTTTGTCTTCTTTTTCAATCGACGACTTCGTGACTTTTATAAAAATTTTAGTCGCACATGAATTTTCCAAAGATCGTGGGCGTGCAAACAAAAAAAACGTCCCAGTTTTGCTCTAAAGGATTTGAAAAACCAGACGTTTTATCGCCGAGTCGTAAATGAGGTAACGTCTCATCAAGACATTGAGCTCGTTGAAAGTTGTTCTTTCAGTTTGCTCTCTTTATCTTGGAAGTGAAAAATAGATTTTATTCCACCATTAAAAATCCCGCTTTTCTCAACAGGTGAAGTATATCATTTTCACCAGAACTAAGATTCATTCCAAACTGAAAAATAACGTGCTTTTAATTAAAACACATAATTATAACGAATCGATATAATACTTTGGAACGAGAATACAGAAATTATTTAAAGATTTGTCTGAATTGAGTTATAGTTTGAAATAATACACGTCGAGGCGAGACGTTTTTTAATCAATTTTTTAAGCTTTTTAAACTAAATTTAATTCAGTTCAATTTAGCTTTGCTTTTTGCAAATTTGATCGTTTTATCTTTTGAAGAATCAATGAATCATAAAATAAGTAAACAATTAATTCAAAATAAATGAGAAAATCAATGAAAGTCCTTTATAATTCTAATAAAAATGTGTACAAAATTAAATAGTCATCACAATTTTATATCAAAGAATTCGATACAACGTTAATTGAAATTAAAATTTCACAATTACATGAAAAAAAACGCGTTCTTTTGTTTATTACAATTTATTCAGATGGTTATGTAAAAAATCGAATCAACTATGTAGGAAATACAAAATTTATTGAAAATTAATCGGAAAACCAATCGAGTCCCTTTCAAATTAGAACACAAATTTAATGAAGCACGATTTGGATTAAACTCAGTCGCCATTAGAATGTTATTATAAATCGTTCGACAGCAATTAAAATTCTCATTTAATAATCTAATGGGACTTTACATTTCGTAAAACCCAAGCGATATTTTCGAGTCCAATTACTTTCTTCTTTGTGAAATAAAAATGTATTTTTTAACAACGCATCAAAAGACTCGAATCGGGATGAAATTCATCCTCTTTTCAACGGTTTTTTTTATAGTTGCGACTATTCAAGGCCCGGAATTGGAGATACAGCGTGTTACGCGGCTTCACATGGGACCATATCTTTGCATAGCATCAAACGGAGTGCCTCCAACAGTCAGCAAAAGAATAGTTCTCATAGTGCATTGTACGTAACGAGCATCAATTTTTTACCGCTTTTCAAAAAAAAATGTAACGATTTATATTCCTCGCGCACGAACAAAACCGTAAGCGCATTCCGAACGTACTTTTCAATTCCATTATTATTCTAATAAACTTTTTGATTAAGCAGATAAGCCTCGACTGAATTCTTAAAAAGTAGCCCGACTATTTCTCGCTCTGGAAAAGAAAAAAGTTTCGCCAAGTCCAAAGTCTCTCGGAGTCAAAAGAGTCAGAAGTATCCGAGCTATGAGAAAGAAAAAGAACGTTAGCGCATTAAAGTTTCCGGGGAATGCGCGTCAAATATTATACGTCGTGAAAAGAAATGCGAACCTTATGAAATATTAGCGATTCGTGAAATCGTTCTCGGTAAATCTTTTTTTTCTACAGTTCCCGCTCTGGTTCGAATAGAAAACATGCTCATCGGGGCGTACAGAGGTCAAAAGTTGGAACTTACCTGTATTTCCGAAGCTTTTCCGAAGCCGATTACTTATTGGACGAAACCTAACAACGAAACGATCATTAATGGTACGGAGAAAATGTTTTTAATATGGCTTTAAAATTAATTGATCGATTGAAATGAGTTCCAAGACAGAAAGTTACATGAAAACTAATTTGCAATGAATGATTAATCGATGGATTGATCAATCATTGTTTTTTTTAGTATATAAAAGGAATTTGAAAAAAATCACGAAATATTTTCGTAATATTCCGTTTTTATCATTTTTTCTCATTTTTGTGTAAGTTTTTGTATATTTTTCGTGATATTTACTGTAGTTTTGTGAAATTTTTCGTTTTTATGCGGAAAATATACAAAGATCTGTGAAAAATTACAAAAAAATGATTGAGAATAAAAAATGTATCGTTGTTTTACGTAATTTTCTTGTTACTTTGGAATTAATTTCAATTACTTCGATAACTAATGAATCGAAACAGGTAATTAAACAACTAATAAATTTTCGAAGCAATTTATCGGCATTTTTCAAAACATTCCAAACGTTTCTTGAAATGCCTGAATTTTATGATTCCCAGACAGCAATTTCGTAGTAGAAACCGAACAATCGGGATATGAGATTACGATGAGACTCACAATATTGGCGGCGCGTCAGCAGGATTTCGGAGTCTACAGGTGCTGTGCAACTAACTCTCTCGGTGAAACTGACGGAGAAATAAAACTCTACGGTAAAGATTACCCCAATTTGTCAGAAGGGAAAAAGTTGACAACGAATAACGGCAAGAAAAAATGATGTTTCTGTCGAGTAAAATCACGGATCTGCACGAATCCGCGAAACGTTTCCATTTTTCAACGTGTTCCAGCAAATATTTTGCAACTCCCGGCCGTGTACCTACGAACTTTGCCTTTATGATTCGATCAGGCTTTTATCAGAGCTGATATGCATGAATATCTAAAATAAAGCGGCTTGCGTGTTTTGTTGAAGTAGGCTGTGAAATTGCTTCTTCTACACGGATAATACGAAAACAACATACACACGCTACATTATTATACAGCAATTTCAACAAAAGGTGTCGCTTTTAATTGATTCTGTCTTTCGCATCCAACAAGAGCGCGTTTTTCAATCATTTTCGGCGCCCGTAGATTTTTAATTTCGACCTTTCCATTTTCGCCATTTTCAAGCGTCAATCAATTTCAAACCACGGGGACAAATTTTCGCTTTTCAATTACGAAAACTTCCGGTTTTTTTGTGTTGTCGCGCGTTCGCAAAAAAAAACCAAAAAATGCGTGAGCGGTGAAATTTATTGAAATTACGAGACAAAGGCCGGCTAAGTTGCCCCGTATTTTCTTTTCGCGATATTTTCGCAATTTATCCCGCTCGAATTCCTCGCGCCATTGTCCTTTCACAAGGGAGTAGTCAATTGATCGCAAAATCCTAATTACAAGTTCGAACGGAACAATGAGCGATATACATATAGAGAATTCCCCGCAACTTTCATTCGGTCACCGAACAAAGAGTTTGGAGAAATAAAAGAAAAATGCGGACCGGAAATAAACGACTCGCTGATAATCATTATTATTCGAACTGATGTCACTTTGTCAAAGCGCTTAAGGAGCAGTGCCGCTTTCCGCTTCGATTCTCTGATTAACGAGCAATCAAGTCCCGAGATGAGCTCGCCGGGAAGTGCTCGAATCGGTTTATTTCTTTTTTTTTCCATCGAATTTGTCTTCCGCCGTAAAATCGAGGCTTTTAAAAAATTCATTTCCAAAGTACCGGATGAAAAAAACAGCGTCGAAAAAGTATTTAATCGACATGTCAATATGCCAGGGACAGAAACGCACAAAAAATGCATACAACGAAATCAATTATTCGCCGTTAATTAAACGCGTTATATATTTGACAGGCACGCTCGATATCCACGCTTTCAACATTGTTTGCTTCGAATAAATTCTCGGGGTATAAAAGTTTTTCAAATTGATTAGCTTCTAAATGACCGATGTGACAAAGAGACGGAGTTGTTGTAAGAAATTCGAAAGACAATGAAAAAGGCGCAATGAATCTTCATTAAAGTCGTTCGTTTTCGCAGAGATTGGAAAGCCACCGACGACCCACAACCCGGGCGGTCGAAAAGACTTCAAGGAGCCCTGGAGAATCAATCGGGATTTCGAGAAAGAAACGGTCGACGTGATCGACGGCTCTTTGTTGAAGGAAGACTTCAGGAACTTGGGTTCAATGGATTCCCGATCGGCAACGGCGACTTTTGTCTTCCCGGAAAGCTTTGCAAGGCTCATAATGGTGACTACGGCAGCTGCAGTTGTTCGAACTTTATCGTCGTAGGACGTGTAATTAAGCTCAACAAATCGCTCGGGTGATTTTGCTTGGTTGAAAGTGGAATTCAAACGAACACTGGGATTCTGTTACAGACACCGAGGCCGTTAATTAAAGTGATTCTTATACTCCGGCATCGAGTGTACTCCGAGAAATGAATCTAGTACAAAGGCAGTAGAAAAATTGGCGGCGTTTGTCGAAGCACTTGAATATCGGTGTTCAATTTTTACGATTTACATACATGCGCTTTCGGCGGGTACGATACGTTTGTTTACATGCTTATTTCTCCTTTGTTTTTTCACTCTGTGAAATGTGAATATCGAGTGATTTGCACACAAAAACCTATTTTGATACGTAAGTCGTCGAATGAATTTCATTCCTTTTGCGTTCCTCGTCGAAAACTCTATTTTGGGACGCGTACTTTTTCCCCTGGAATAAAAAGAATGTATTTAAATTTGAGTGTACTGTAATTCGTCAGTCATGCATAATTTTTCGGATAAAAATGGATTCTACGCGCTTCGAATATTTTGTATCGCTATAATGTATTCATGGAAACTAGTCATTATTATTATGCGAATAATTCCGCGCAACATCGATGTTCTCGATACATATCGAAATGTTTTATACGGCAGTTTGTTCAAATAAAATTACACTCGTCCGCCATTGCGATGCAAATAAATTTTGGAAAGTGAAAGCTCCTCGTTTTTTTTATATAAACCGAAGCTTGATTTCACATGCAAATTTTGATTTTAATCGCTTTACGCATTTGAATTTCAAATTACCATTATATAAAATCATCATTCTCGTTCTTCAAATTTTCATGTAATTGTTTATTTATAAAACGCATACATGGTTCAAATGATATTCCCTATTTTCAATTCATTAAATTGACTCTGTATAAAAACAACTAAGCCGGAGAAATAACAGCAATATCTTCTTCAGTTTCTTCCTCGGCATCCTCCTTTTCATCGATGTACTTTTCAAAATCGATTTTGAATTTCTCGGTGTTTGGAGGACAAAGTAAACATGTTCTGTAAAAATACATCAACTATTATGTAAACACTAATAAATGAGAAAATACTCTTGGTAAACCAAGTTTTATGTACCTTAAAATGAATGGACCTGGCCTTTTTGGTTTTTTACTTTGCAAATCTTGAATTATACTTATGAAATTCTCTTCTAAATGCTTTTCGTCTATGTCCAGCTGAAAACAAAATCGCAATTGTGAATATTAAAATTTGCTTTTTGAGATAAATACAAAATAAGCGTGGAATATTCGTTACCAAGCCAAGCGGCACTTCGGCGACTCCATGACCTTTGTGACTCTCATAAGGCATGCCAGAATATTTAATACCATGCAACTGTGTATGTATCGCAAGCTTGAGATCCTGGTTTATAGTACCTGCAACGACATAAATTCATTGAGCTCTTTATCATCAAACTCTGATATTGTTTCAAACTAGTTTTACCAGTTTTCATTGACGGATACGCTTTCTTCATCAAGCCCTTAATCGTCATCAGTTCCGTCATGATGTCAGGGTGAGCAATGAAGACAGGATATTTCAACAATGAAATTTCTCCTTTCTGCAATACAAAACGTTACTTTCATCAATCACGTTATTGAGATCGAAGAGGGCAAAATTTCTACCAAGATATCTTTGATTTCGGCAACTCCGAAAACTGCGGCAGCTCCGTTGTCTCTTGCTTCTTCTCGCCCTTCCTGAGATTTACAAAAAACCGCGATGTTCCTTTCCTCTCCGTGATCGAATGGATGGGGGACCGAGACGATGCTGTTGAATGTGAGCAGCGGTCTAGTTTTCTTCACACCCTGCATGTCAAAAATTAGATTAAACAAAAGCTGCTATTTCTCCATTTTTGGGTAAAGAATTTACAATCATGCTCAATTCAAATTGAGCTTGCAACATGGAATTAGGTGCATCCAGCATCGTCGGATGAAGAGCTTGGCGGTGAGCTTCGACGGCTTCCAAAAAAGAGTAAATTTTCCATCTATACTTCGTGCTTTCATAAACATTGTCTGTCGGCTCCGGTAGTTCATATTCTTTATTTCTGAGGTAATCCGGAGTCCGCGTAGCCCTATTTAACAAAAACGTATGAAATAATTTACCAACGAAAAATGTGGTTTGGCGAATTAGTGGAATAGAGATGAAAACTCACGAATTTTTCTTTCTTAAATATTTCATCTTTGGATCATATCCGAGCATTTTTTCCTGTTGTGCTTGTCGAGCCAATTTTTTGACCTTCAAAGCCTTCAATATCTTCGCTTTTCTTTCCCTCGTGCCTTTTCGAGCTGCATAATTTCGAGTTTGAACAAAAGTTTCCGATAACGGACTTAGCCCCAAACTCAGTTTTTGAAACATACATCGCAGTTGCCCTGAAATAAATCGAAATAATTGTCATTGCGAAAGGAGGAATTTGATCAAAATTCAGTTTGTAATTTCGTTGTGAAATGAAATTTCACTTTGTTTACTTCGGGAGAAAGTGAGGTTATGTTCGAATTATGAAAAAATTGTCTCGTCAGATCTCAATGATGTACAGTCGCGATAATGATGAATTGAACATGTTTTGGCAATTCGATAAATTGTGTTTTAATTCGTACCAAACGTAGATGCCATTTCCCGGAGGAGCAGAACGACGAGAAACTGGAAAAACACACATGCGCAGATGCAATGTGAAATATGCCGCAGAAGCTGCAATATTGCCAACTATGGAAAACTTGTTGTTTTTTTTTAACGAAAAACAAACACTTCTTATAAATCAAACAATAATATCATTAATATTGTTAATTATAAACGTAGTTGAGCGATGTTTCATTAGTGATTTTGAATCGTTCGTTCTTTCGAATCATAAACTAGTCGGGAATTAGTTTTTCACTCAATAGTTGGCGAAACTGATAATCGACAAGCCGCGTTAAGTTGCACTGTTTGAAATCTGTTGCTTTCGAAACGAAGCACGAAGATAATCAATAAACTTTGTTTCCTTGTTTTCGTTTTATCTTGAAAATGGTGAGTTGTTGAATTACTAAATAAAAGCCTTTGCACTTTTCCACCCCGTTTTTTTCACCGTTTGTCACAAGTTACGGTATCGTTCGAAAATTACGAAAAAAATTCGAACGTCGTACAATAATAACCTTTATTTTTATTCCATTATTTATCATAACTTTTTTCCCCACAGATGTTATTACGAGCAAAACCCGCGTCTTCCGAAGGCTCTCGAAAACCCACGCGAAAGGATATTCCGACTCTCGAGGAATTCTTAAAAAACCGAGACTACACCGGCGCTTTAACGCTTTTGGAATTCAACAAAGAAAACGATACGTCTTTGAAAACCGATCTCTGGATGGCTTACTGCAGCTTCCACATGTACGACTACAAAAAGGCCTCCGAAATCTACAAGAATCTCGCGAAAAACGATCCCGTCCCCGTCGACGTCTTAGCGAATTTAGCGATTTGCTATTTCTACCTCGGCATGTACCCCGAGGCCGAAAAAACGGTCAACGAAGCTCCCGCCAGCCCCTGCAAAAGTCGTTTACAAATGCACTTGGCTCTGAAAATGAAAAACGATAAGACATTTGCGGAGCACAAACGCGCGCTCGAAATTTCCGTCGAGGATCGACTCAGCTTAGCCTCCATTCATTACCTGCAAAATAATTACGAAGAAGCCATCAACATTTACAAAAACATTCTCACGAACAACAGGGATTTCGTCGCGTTGAACGTTTATCAGGCGCTGTGTTTGTACAAGCAGGAATTTTACGACGCGGCCGAAGAAATGCTTCAGGTTTATCTACAGCAAAATTCGGATAGTCCCACCGCCCTAAATTTAAAAGCCTGCAACAGTTTCCGGGTTTACGACACTAACGCGGTGCAGGCGAATGTAAAACAGTTGCTGGAAAAAGTCTCCTCGTCGAATTACGATCTCATACAGCACAACAACGTAGTACGCAATGTTTCTTTCTCAAAAGAAAAGCGGCGTGAACAATAAAATTGAATGATAAAAACATTGTTGAAGGTGTTTCGAGGCGGCGATGGGGCGTTGCAAGTTCTTCCGAACCTGGTGGATTTGATCCCGGAGGCTCGTTGCAACCTTGCGATTTACTACTTGCACCACGACGAAACGAACGAGGCGTTCGAGCTGATGAAAGACGTGGAGCCGAAAGATCACCAGGAATACATTTTAAAAGCCATCATCCACGCAATCATCGGCCAGGAAAAAAATTCGGTGAGCATTTTCCATTTCGATGCTGCCGTTTTTACAATCTTCGCTTGTCAATTTTTTAGATCGAGAACCGCAAAACTGCCAAAGAATATTTCCAATACGTGGGAACCTCCGAAGACCAGGTCGACACGATCCCGGGTCGACAATGTATGGCGTCGTTTTTTTTCCTCGACCAAGACTTTGATAAAGTTCTTTTGTATTTACAAACGATACGGAGCTATTTTTCGAAGGAGGATATTTTTAATTTCAATTATGGTCAGACCCAAATCGCTTTGAAGCATTTCAAGGAGGCCGAAGAGGCCTTCAAATTGATACAGAGCGAGAGATTTAAGAGCGATTACACCTTCGTCACAATGCTGGCTTATTGCTGTAAGTTATGTTTTCATAATAATTAACCTGGATTTTCCTCAATCAAAAAGATTGTAAAATTAGGATGCAAATTTTATAAGCTCAATCGCATCAATGCATCATTGTACAATTTTCACAGAATCTTTAGTACGTCACGTCTTATAAATAATTGTGCTATGATGTATCTTATTTTCTCAATAATGCTTTCTGGGAAAAGATCAGATTCGCAACGATGATTTCATTTTTTCAAGACATTATGAACGGGAAAGGACAGCTCGCATGGGATCTGTACTTAAAATTGGATTCTCTGGCGGGGTCTATGAATCTCCTGCAGATGATCGGCGATGTGTGTTATAAATTGGAAGATTTTTGGCACGCTGCGAAAGCATTCGATGTGCTCGAAAGAATGGATCCAAAACCGGAGTATTGGGAAGGTCTTCGTGGAGCTTGTTGCGGCACGTTCCAATATATCGTCACGAAAAAACTGCCCCGGGAGCTTCTGCCGGAAGTCGTGGAGCTTTTGAAGAACCGGAACTCGCAAGCGGAACAAATAGTTCGAGTGATGAGAAAGTACGGGAAAGAGAAGAGAATCGCGTGCTAGATTTTGCAATTTTTTCGCATTTTATTGAACCTTATTCAGCTCGTCGCACATTATCACAAAGAAAGAAAGGTCGTAACGCGCGGGAATCGCTAAATTATAAAAACTAGTCTACGATCACGTATTTACAGTACACTTTGTCGACTTTCGTGCGAGATGAAGATATTATTTTATATAATCACAGGAAATCAGTGTTTCAGGTAATACAAGAGTTTCGTGTTTCGTATAAAATAGAATTTTTATATATATATGTAATATATGTTTAAAATTTAATACACTCTTATTATTTATACCGCAGCGACTCTTTTTTCTACTTTGAAAACCTTTAAAACCTTTCCAGCAAATTCCGAAACCTTTTACGTAATTTTTTATTCCCTTAAACACGAGCTTGTTCAGTGATTAAAATCTTCTTACAGTAAAATAAGAGAGCAGAGTGTTAATTGCGAACATTTTTTGACATCGCAACACACGTGATGCGACGCGAAAGAACGAAGACAAAAGACACTCGAAACTACATTATTTTCATTCGTAAATTGAGCAGACGGAATAATATACACAATTAGTCTACCGTTGGAAGAATAACCGAGCCTCGCGGCAATATTTTTCTTTTTAATTTAAAAAATTAGCACCGAACGTGTCCTTTGACGAGGAAAACGCTTTTCCTCCCTTTTTTTGGAACTGCGAGGTTCGGTTTTCCCCAAAATCTTGCGCGAAAAATGCATCGAAATCACACAAAATTGACGAGAGAATGTACAGTCTATTTTGTGTAGTTCTCGAGTCGTATAATTGATAAAGAAGTTTGCAAAATTCTATTAATACACTTTTATACTTGCGATGATCATTTCCACAATCACATTTATATATATACGTACATAATATACATACAGAATCTCGAAATTTTACTTTCTTCCCTATACAACAGAGTAAAGATGAGACAATTTATTCACGACTTTAGAGGGTAAATGCAACGTTGAGTCTAAAAATCTTGTACAATGTTGCAAAATTCAATTCGATCCATAACAACGTTTGCTTATTTGGTTTAGATTCATTACAATTCATCATTTTCACTAGGGAAAAAATTCCTTCCATCGCAAACCGTTTTTTGGCAGTCAAAGTCGTTCCCAATTTAATGGATTAAACAAACGACTTGCTTTGTATGGCAGCAAAGTGTTTTTGAAAAAATGCTCTGCAAAGGTATTCCCGGACCTCGCCAAGCCCGGAATATTTGTCATTGCACAATTCTCACGACGGCAAATTTCAAAGGCGCAAACAACTTCTTTCGGCGCCCACATTCTCAAAACTCGTCGTACCCCGCGGTTTAACAATGCATATACACTTTGTTTAAATTACCAAACACACAAAGATTATCTACAAAAAATGTAAAATCGCGCTCGCAATACCATGGTAAGCATAACGATAATTAATTTTTTTAAACGCCTTTATTTCGGCGCTATTTCTCATAAAAATTGGCCTGTTGTGTTCCCTTCATCACATTTTCGTAAATTGACGCGCCGCGAAACTTTTGATAGAACAAAAACGAATAGACGAGCAAATGAAGAGCGAAAAATTTCGTGGCGCGTCAGGAACTAAATTAGGCAGTGACGCGATTTATTAAACCATAAACGAACGCTGTCGCGCACGCCATTGGAGTATTGCACCGCATCGAAAAGACGCAAATCTCAAACGTTCTCTCAACCATCGCGTTAACTTGAATTTAACATTGGACGTGAATTCCTTCGACGTTTCGGTGCTCTGAAACGAAGGCTTCGTCGAAAAGCGATCGGTCAAATCCGTCGTTTACTTCAGTCTGTGATTTGCTTCGATGAGCCGTGGCATGTCGCACCCGTGAACGATTTTAAACGTAGTCCCGCTTGTTCGAGTGCTTGCGTTTTTTTCCTAGAGTCCTTTTGTAGCTTCGCGTGAGACTGTACATCGCAGCGCTGCTCAAGGCGGACTTCGTGCATGCCACGGCACTCGTATCCTAATTGCCCCTGAAAAATTATTGAAAAGTTAGTGATTTATTCAAAGAGGCGTCGCCACTTCAATTTCTATGCGAGATTTCGTGATTTTCAGATTTTTTGGCTCTTTTTTCTGTCTTTTAACATTTAAAAATCAGGCTTTTTCAGGAGGAAGTGAGATATTGCAATAAAAGTTGGAAATAAATGTGAGAAAGAATTGAAAATGCACAAAAGTTTTCTTAAGCAACAAATAAAGATCCGATTTTACACAATATTCCAAAAACATTCAAGCAACCCTTACTTTTCTGTAAATAAATAAGTTCTCAAAATCATAATGTGCACCGAAACAATTTATCTTAGTGCATTTGAGACCGCGGTGAAAAAAATGGCCCAACTTTTCCAAACCACATGGCAACCCCGCGAACAAAAATCTTTTTTTTCTCGGCGTTTACCCTGGGTAATAGTAGTAAGGGGGCGGTCGTTCATATTCACTGGCGGGTGCTCCAGTGGCCGGTTGGTACCTCGGCGGTCCCCCATTCGGAAAGTTCACATTTCTGCAAGCAAAAACGGTACAATACGTCTCAATCTCGTCACCCGAAATCACAAATCCACAAATAAAAAAGTCGACAGCAACGAGGACAAACACTGACAAAGATCGCCCGCGCGTTTTTCCTCGAGAAAAAAAAACAACATTAAACGAGGGGAGGGTAAAAAAATCCTCGGTTTACAACCTGCAAAAAACGTTTTGCGTTCGTGAAAGAAACAATTGATGCTTTTTTTGGTCCTGGATATAGAGAAGAAAAAATATGCAGCGGAGGAACGGGCGTGGAACGAACAAAGGATCACAGTAAACTCTCGTTAATTTTACATGGCTGAAAACGTAAACAACTCGTTTATTTCAAGTCGAAAAATGCCGGCACCTTCTCGAAATAACCGAGAGTCTTCACATAAAATAAACGAGAGTTGGAGATAAGTGAGAGTTAAAAGTAAACGAGAGTTGACTGTACTGTAAGTAGCCTTACGAGACTTACGTGAAGAGGCGTACCGAGAGTCGCGAGCAGTTGCCCCCCTGCAAGAGTTCCCACTCACCTGGAAATAACCAGGAAAAAAATGTTCACCATGACCATGTTTCAGCGAGAGGAAAACAACATTAAATCATCGACGACGTAAACCGCAAAGCCTCGGCGATGAGTGGGAACCCTGCGTACCAATTTCTCGTTCGTCGTATCGAAAAAAGCTGCCGGCTGATTAAGAAGCGAATAGCGAATCCCACAACTACCGTTTTCAACTGCGCGCAAAATGCTCGATTGGCAAAAATGAAAAGGCGACGTTTCACGCTCGTAGTTGTGGACGAAAACCCAAGCGGATCGAGCTTGTAAATGGCAAAGACTTACTGCGATTCTAGTGGGATACTAAATACGTTATTAGTACTTTTGTTTTCGGAGGGTTCTACAATTTTGTGACGTTGCTGGGGTGGGGCAAAACTGTAATAGAAACGTGGCATTCAAAATCATGTTCATTGCTGCTTTCCACTCAGAGAAATATTTTTTTGATTTCACCTCAAACCAAATCTGCGCTGCAACAATTTCATACTTCGCCAAATCTTGTAATCATTTTATGTCCGACGCAACGTTTTTCATTTAAACATGTTTTCTGCTTGGAAAATATTCGAAAATGTTCATCGAAACAAATTAGAAATTTCCATATCTTCAAATTAAACGTTTGAAAAATCGTAATTTATAAAATTTCAAAGTCCAAAATTTGGAACAATCAAACAGCAAAGTTTATTAATTAATTTTCCCTAAAAAATTCATGCGATCTTCGGAAAGAAACAATAACACAAATGTTGTTGATTCAATAAAACCGTTTAGTTAAATCAACCAAATCTTTTCTCCAAGTGTTCGTTGTGCGTTCAAAAGACGAATCAAATTTTGCGACGAGTCTCCGTTACTTCCCCGATCTTTCGATCGGGGACTTGACTTACTTTGGCGCTATATCCGAGTATCTTGGATCGTGGGAAGAGCTCTGGTGCGGGACGTTCATTCGCTCGCGTTCACTATAACCGCCGGCGGGACCGTCGTAACTCTCTGGGTATAAAGGCCTTCCAGGGGCCACATATTTCTTGTCGTGAACGCTGGAAAATCAAACTTTATTATTCCCTCGACACTTGCGAACACCGAAGATCACGCTATTGATTAAAAATGTATGTGCAAAGATGCGTAAAAGTGAATCCACGCCGATTCGACCAAACTTTTTCCTCGAATTTCTTCAATACCAATAAACCATCTTTTTTCAACTTTATCTAACTTTGCGATAACATGATAAAAAAGTTAACCGAGGAACAAAGAATTTATGCATTACATACAGTTTTTTCATTCGAAATATGTAAAATGAATAAATTGAAAAACGAGTCAAATCAGCCTGGAAATAAATAAAAACGGTGAAATCTGTGGTTAATCGACGATTCTTTTTCTATTCGTCAAGGCAAAGAGTTGAATTTAGTTTTGGAAATTCGTAAGTCTAAAAGAATCCAGAGCAAGTAGAATTTCTAGTGCCGAGAAACGTGCGCATGCATTGTTAAACCGGCGGTGCAACTGTTTTTTTTTTCACGAGGAAAGGTACTTACTGAGCGAGAGCGAGGGGTATGTTATCCCTGTCGGCATACGCGTCATACAAATATTCGCTGCAACGTAGTGGGTTAGCAATTAGAATCCAACAACCGGAAATTTAACAACATTTTTATGCTCTTTTACGATGCAATTTGAATTTGAAAAAGAATCGGGAGCAGGGAAGATGAAAGAAGTTAAACAATTTCGATTGCGAAACTGAGAAATACACAAACAAAAAAAACTGTATAATCGCATGCTTTTTCTTCCTGCCGTTACAAAGAATCTGAGAAACCCGAACGAGTGAAAATTCACGTCGCTTTTTCCAAGTGGGACTGATGAAACAGTCAGCGATTAAGACGAAAATGAAGCCAATTCAGCAAAAAAAATCAAGAATCGTTCGTCGAGAAAGAGCTTTAAAATTCTCAAAAATTCCAAAGCATGCTTACGCTTCGACTATGGGTCCCGGGTAAGGGTCAGACTTGGAATAAAGTGCGCTCAGTTTAACGCAGAGAACAATAGTCGGAATGAATAAAATCAGCGACCATCCCACGCTGATCCAGAATCCATTCTGAAAATGCGCTCAAATTAATCCCACCTCCGAAAACACCGTCACCAGGATCAGAAAAAAACTCACAAAAGGATCGAGGATTTTGTTACATCCTGCAACAAGGGTCGCGTTGTACGCGTTAGAAACAGGGCCGCATTTCCCCACGTTTTCCAGTGCGCTGATCGAAACGTGGTTCAAAAAGTTCATGATTAAGGAGATGAAAGCGTCGCCGAATCTCGTGGCCAGCTGAAAAAAAAAATATATTTTGACAAATGACCTTAATGTAACAATTCTTTTCCGAAATCTAATCTAACCAATTGCACGTAAGCGGGCCCATCCTTGTTCAGAAATTCCTGTGCATTTGAGACCTCCTCGACGAGGTTGCGAATGGCCTCCGCGAGGGAGCTATGATTGAACCTAATGTGGTCCTCGAGATTGAGCGCCATCTCGCTGAGCTCTTCGCTGAGCTTCGTCATCGGAACGACCAGGTCCCTGTGGATCCTCCGGAGTTCCTTCGCGTCCTTTTTCAGGTTGTTCTTCGTATCGTTATAGTCCTGGGTCGTCAAATTCCCGGAGACGTACTCGAGTTTCTGCGCCAGCTGCTCGAGGTTTATGTTCGTGATGTTCTCCTTCAGCAACTCCGTGTACTGGTAAAATTTGATGTCGCCGAGTCCGCTATGAGCCAGGTCGTTGAGCTTCGCCTTGGCTTTTTCGCTGAGAATCACGACCCCGGGGGAGAGACTGATTTTCTGCCGCAGATCCTGGATCGTGTTGTTAATGTCGAAACGCTCGACGTAGCCTTTCAAAGATTCAAGGTCAATCATGTTCTCCAGTTTCAGGACCTTGTACAGGGTTTCGTTCGCGTGGCACGATCTGAAAATGAATTTTCGGTAGAATTTCTCTCGTTTTTGGAAGACGAAAGTTGAGCTTTCGTGTGCTCTTACGAGATAATGTAGCTCATGTCAATGTCAGCTTGAGGTTTGGAAGGATACAGGATCTTTTTGATGTGCACGAATTCGTCGATTAGGTTAAACATTCTGTTGTCTCTCGGGTTTTTCAGGGGCTCGCAGATACCGCGCTGTACCATTACGCCGGTCAACATTTGCGCTAAAGTGACGATTAGGAGGATGCTGGTCAAGAGGAAGATGATCCAAACGGCCCTGAAAACACATCGACAAATGTTAAGAACTTGCCATGGTTTTTAAGAATTTATTTTTTCGGTGGTTTTTACATCATGAGAAAACGCGCGCCGGCGCCTTTGTTGCAGCAGTCGTCGTCGTAACCGTCCGGGCGTCTGCCGCAGATTCCGCAGCATAAACCGCAAGTCAAGCACATCAAAACTATGAACAAGACGCCGGATATTCCCAGGCCTATGTAGTGCCTAAAACGACGATTCAAACTTTAAATTGGGAATCTTAGATGAGACATGTTTTTTATTTAAAGCCACATCGGAGAATTAATAATGTAAATATGCAATGAACAATTGTAATGGACGACGAAAAATGTACAATAAATTCACGAGGAAAAAGTGACAATGAAGAATTCACGATGCGAATCGCATTTCAAATTAACAACGAAGAATTCGTAGTGTAAAAGCGACAATGAAAAACTTTACATGCAATGTAAATTTGCGATGTGAAATTCGCGATGTAAATGATAAAAAGTACCTATACGGCGAGTACTGGTCAATGTGTTGCTTGGCAGTAAGCAAGTATCTCGGAGGCTCATCGTCGATTTTGTCGAGAACAGCGTTGAGCATCTCAGTCATATTATGGGCGATTCCTTCCAGAGCTTCCCCAGCTTTTCGTATGCTCGTTCTAACGACAGGGATGGTTTCGTTCACCGCCACTTGAATGTGTTTCTGGATTTTCAGGAACGACTCCTTGCCCTGTTTGACCTCGGTGGCGATGTTGCTGTCCACGAGCATCGTAATATTCTTGAGAGCGAACGTCACATTTGGAAGCTGAAAAAGCAACATCACGCATTAATTTCGTGTTTCATAAAACCCAAGATTCATTCATGCTCCAAGATTTGGAAAAAACTGTGAGGACACAAAACACAACTTTCGTTTCTCGAGTCTGTCGAACGACGTTGATGATGGAGTGCAGAATTTGCCGCTAAATCATATCGCTATGGTAATAAAATCTGAAAATAGGGTTGGGGATTGATGAGAAAGTATACCCCGAGTATGAGAAAAAAAAGGAAACACGATAATACAGAAATCGAGATTGATACGTGGGATGCATAAGGTCGCATGCGTTTGCTTACAACTTACAGAACCAAGCTTTTTGTGGGCATGGAATGAAAGAAAACATACGATAATTTAATATCCCAAAGTTCGGTTTTTCGAGTATCGCAAAAAAAGGAACGGAAGGTTAATCCAGTAATGGCTAAAAACGTGTGTGTCTTGTGTACTTTGGAATCTACCGCGAGTTTACTTTGTCGATCTGCAAACGAATCGCACTCGCAATTTACGGAGTGTACAAATTTTGCCAGCGATGGCAATAAATTGTGCTCTCATACCTTGGGAAAGTAGCGATCCAGGTACTGCATTAAACAAGATTAAGTTCAAGAGAGTTAGTTTCAATTCCAGGTTTACGATGTTTTTTTTCTTTACTCACTTTGTCGAAATCCATCGTTGTTTTCATCTGGCCGATTTGGTATTCCTCCTTTATGTATATGCAGGCTTGGGTGTTGCATTCGTTAAGTAGAATGACCAAACTGCTTCGAATGGTTCTCACAGCTTGAAAAAAGAAAGAAAAAAGTTTAGATAAATGCAATTAAAAGATTAAAGCAACAAATTGCTACAAAAAGTATAAAAAACTGCGATACATTGATTTGCAATTGTTCGTGAAATTTCGTCTTTTAAAAAACTGCACTTCTCTACAATAATTTAAAATTTTGTAATTTTAACAACGCTCTTCACAAAGTTTTGTGCTTTTTCAACATTTTCTGATCAAATAAATTCCCTGACTTTTCCAGGTTTTCCAGCAAACCTTAATTAGTATTCTTAAACCTGAAGCGAAATAAATTTGCGTACCGATTTCCAAGTCTTCGGCTTTCGTTCGTAATTCCTGCGTCTTTCCATTCAGCAATCGAAGATCCTCCCGAATCGTATCCAAACCCGTGACAATGTGAGCGAGATTTGTGAGCGAAACCGCGCGTGAATATTGAGCGAGCTGTTCCGATACAATGTCCCCTACTTTTTGCAAAATATTCTTCAACGTGCTTTCCAACTCCCGGTAATTAACAACCAACAAATTGTTAATTTCCATCTCTGTTGCTTTGAGGTACAATTTGACGTCTTTCAAGCTTGTGTTCACGTTCTCCGGCAGCTGCTTTGTGCCGTCGTTCAAATATTCATTCGTCACTAAAGCGCAAATCACTCCAAACCTGTCGATAAAATCGAGCTTTTTAAATTGACTAAATGAACATTTTTCATCATTGATCTTGCAATTTTGACGTGAAAATCAAGGGTGTGTTTTCATTTTTCGATCAGCATTTTAAAAAAATAAGAATTTTCCATTCCCAATCGAAAAAGTTCGAAATTTCCTTGATTTTCGTCGTGTTAAAGTTGGATCGTTTTCTTGAAAAAGTCGATATTTACAACAAAGCAGTGGCGACGATAATGAGGAGACTCCCGAGCATAATTTTCTTGCAATTATCGTGCTTCTTGTCGAAAGGTTCTCGCCTGGCACCGCAATTTCCAGCGCATCGGCAGCAGCAGAAAAACAAGCCAACGCAAGGCAGTATGGCGGCAACGATAAGGCCCGCCAACGTGATTCCGGCGAGTCCCCGGTAATGAGTCGCTATGATTTTCCATTCCTTTTCCAGATTCGCGAAAACCGGCGATCCGTTCACGTTTGTTATCAAACCTGAAAACATACATTTTTAATTGCATATTAATTGAAGGGCGGAATATCCAAAGGGGCTAAGGACCAAAAATATCATTTTACAGGAAGAAGAAAAAACACTTCTATGGTACCCAAGAACTATAGGCCAAGGCCAACTTTGAAAGCATCTGAAATTAAAACTTGAAGTATTATTGTTGTCAGACTTAAATGCTTTTTGAAAAAAATGGTCCTTAGCCCCTTTGGATTTTCCGCCCTTCGATTGTGAATTTTTCATTGCAAAATTACGTATACAATTATTTGTTGTAATTTTTATATCATACATTAATTATATTCTTTCTCGTTTTAGTATAAATTTGGCATTGCGAATTCGCTGAATTAGTTAACGATGTAAATTTTACACCATGAATTTACTTTGTAAATTCCAAGTGAAGATTTGACATTTCGAGTTGAGAAGACAATAAACAATTATTGTCGCAGACGATGTAAATTTCATTTAATCGACACCATCGTTTACGTTCATTTTGACAACAACGGTAAGCAATAAACAATAATTTTGTTTAAATATTGTCGAATTCGTATAGAGGTGATGTGCAATGTATTCATTACTTCCACCTTACTCTGACCTATTTCTTTTTCGATAACACTCAATTAATTCTTAAACGTACAATATTGCTCAATCGCGTTCGTATCTATGAATAGATTTTTAGATAATATTATGCCGTAGTTTTCTATTATTATAAAATTGAGTATTAAGTGAACTGTTATATTTATAATACTACCCATTAAGATAACTAACTCGTTCAATCGATTTTCGATTGATCTTGGCACGTGTCGTTGTAAAACAAAAACCCACGTCGACCAATCATCGACGGGGGTGCACGCGCGAGCTTTGAGGCCTCTTTTTTTTATTCTCAAACTTAAACAGCACGAACTCATAGTAAAATTCTGATAAGTGACTGCGATCACTATCAAATACTTCGAAAAGATTATTAAAAAAAGGATCAAAATTACTTAAACTTCTAAGTGAAACGTGCATTTAATTCTCTGCTCTACGTCCAACAAAAGGCAAACCAACCAGCGAACTTCTTCATCCTAAATAAAAG
>JABFQM010000161.1:0-48813 GCA_022816865.1 Zelostemma sp. ZL-2020 | reverse complement strand
AAAAAGCGGGAAGGTGAGTGACTCGAAATGGCCAAATTCAGAGTGATCAGAATGAAACGACATGTACAGTCTTGGTCATATATGTCTGGTTTTTCTTCCAGGCTGTTTATTTCGTGGCCAACGTTTTTTTCATTTCTTTGTCTCGTTATTAAATTTTTTTAGCTTAACCTACCGCGAGTCATTGTCCAGCAAAGTTATCCTCATTAACGCGCATGCGGGAGATTTGGCTCTTTTTTGTTCATGGGGTAAACGTTTTCTGTGGCGAACGCTCTTTTCCTCACCTTCCCCAATTTCCATTTGGAATGTTTTTTTGGGGGCTCATAATTAATAACATCTATGACTTTTTTCAAACATAAACTGTATTATTATTATTATTATTATTATTACAGCTGAAATTTGCCGACAGTCGGTAGGTGGTGTCGATAAGGTAGGAGTCGAAACTCGCATGGTATTGTCTGAACTTTGATCATCAAAACACTGAAAATAAATTCTCTGTCACGAACAGTATACTCGGTAATTACATAATTAACGCGATGTTTTTCGATAAACGAACTAGTGCATTCGATGGAAAATCACCTGAAAAAGCCAAATCCGCCGTCATTTCGGGGATTTAGGCTTCCGATAAAAAGATACAAGCGAAAATACTCTGGCCCGAACGTCATTTTCAGACAATTTTTGTAAATATGGTTTGGTAGTTGACGCTTTTTTTCCTCACCTTCGGTCAACTACCGCTGACGATGATTCGAACCATCTAATTGTTTGAACAATCTATTTGTTGAAAGAAACAAAAAATACAATACGGATTTTGGAATGATTTATTCTTTACCATTTGAGCTGTTCGAAATATTCATATTCTCAAACGATTACAATTTTTAAACAATCAAATTGTTCATACAAATATAAAAATTTGGGAACATTTTGAAACTATTTCAACTTTAGAACTATCAACATTTTTGAATTATTACAATATGTGAACAATTAATTTTTTTAGAAATACTCAAAATTTCGGGACTCATTTTTAAACATTACAATTTTTAAACATTTCAACTTTCAATTTGTGTTTGTATTTTTATTCGTTCGAACAAGTCGATTATGCAAATCATATCAGAATTTAAATTTGAATTCACTGAAAAATCAGTCATTTGTCCACTCATTTACTTCAGTGCTGACTTTCTCCAAGTCTGTTACTGATTCATCAGTGAAACACGAAAATTTCACTGGTTTTTCAGTGAACATCTATTGTACTGATACAAACAGTGAAAGTTCCACTGATTCAGTTTAAGAGAGCGAGTAACTTGAAATGGCCAAATTCATAGTGACTGGAATGAAACGACATGTAAAGTCTTGGTCATATATGTCTGCTTTTTTCCCCTAGGCTGTATATTTCGAGGCTAACGATTATTGCATTTTTTTTATTTTATTGAAATTTGTTTCGAGTTACCCACCGCAAATTATTGTGCAGCAAACTCATTCTCATCACCGCGCATGCGCGAGATTTGGCTCTTTTTTTTCTTGCATGGGGTAAACGTTTTTGTGGCAATCATTGATTATTGAAATGGGTAACTATTTCAAACGAATGGAAATTGTTGAAACCTTTTAAGCAATTTATCGATTGTTGGACATGTTAACTTTCGATTGTAAACATTTCTTGCAATAAATATTGATAGACAAATAAAATTTCAAGTACCAAATTATTTTTGCTGAAACCGATTTTTAGCAATTGATTCTATAATTATTTAGTTTGTTTGAACAAATGGAAATTGTTTGAACTTTTTCGCAAATTGTCAATTGTTGGACGTGTTAGCCTTTCCATAGTTAACATTTCTCGCAATAACAATATATTAACAAATTAATTGTTATTAACAAATAAATCGTTATAAACAAATAAAACTTCATGTACCAAATTTTTCCCGCTAAAACAGATTTTTAGCGATCCATTCTATAACTATTCGATTTCTTTGAAGAAATAAAAATTGTTAAAACTTTTTCGCGATTCATCAGTTGTTGAACACATAACTTCAAAGTGAATAATTAATTTTCATACGCTGAGCTCGCTGGAAACCGCCATTTTTTGTAAACTCTCTGTTCGGGCGTTTTCGCGCCTCTCAGGATTTCGAATCGGGCGTCGTGCCGATTTCAGTAGTGTCGGCCCGCAGTTCGGAATCCTGACCGAGAAAAACGATGCGCGCGCTTTCGAAGAGGAGAGGGGCCCGTTTTTCCTGCGTTAAGGCGGGCCGGAAAAGGCCCTGGGAAGAGCTCAGACTATTTTGGTCCTTCAAGCCGGATTTGGAGCGTGATTGTAGTTAACTATTGATTATAATATTATAGCTCTAAATTAAGTGTTGAAAAATCGTTTTAAAAGTGTTAAAATTGAGTACTTTACTAGCCTAAGATCCAGATAGATAAAAGTTATTTCAAAGCGCTTTAAGTTATTGCTAGAGCCGCGGTTATAATATTAAATAATTTCAGAAATAGTGCATTTTAGAATAGTGCATTTTTTAGCTTTTGTCTAGATTTTGGGTCCGTCAACGCTTTCTCCTTCTTTTCCTTTACTTTGTCCCGAAATATTTCGAGGAACTTGAGAGAAAGTTCGCGTTTCCCAGACTCGCTCGAGGACCTCGGAAAGATAAGAGCGAGACACGCGCCGCCTGCTGTGTCTCTCGGCTCTTTCTTTTTTCCGCTTTCCCGAGCAGTCTGGCGTTTGTCGGCTAATATTGCAAGACAGTCCCCCCCCCCGTGCGCCCCGGGACTCTCGAACGCGATCTCCCTTTCTACCTCTCCTTGTCTAGCAAAACAGGCCGTAGCGTGACTGTATTTTTCCAAACTTACAATTAATTATTCCCTTTCAACTTGAATTACGATAACGCCAACGAGTACAAAAAGGTTGGTGGCTCTGCAACGGTCCCGCGTTGAGTCCGCTTCTGGAATCTGCGCAAGGCTGATGGCGAAACGCCAGGAATCTTTAACCCGTACGATAATCCAGGAGTGGTATAATCTAATACGGGAAACTTGGTCTGAGTACCTCAAAGCTCATGGGGAGATCTTGGTTAGGGACGACGCGGCTGCTGACCTTTACGTAGCGGAGAGGCTGTCCGACGGGTTCGCCGCTGACATCGAATCGAGCTCCGATGAAGTCGTTGTGCTACTCGCGGAAGTCGCACCTTCGAACGCCGAGGCTGGGTCTCCGATCGCAATTTCGGAAAATTCGGCTGCGATCGTCCCGATTCAATCGGCGGTACTTCCGAAGCTCGCACTGCCGTCTTTTTCGGGAAAGTTTGACGAGTGGGAAGCGTTTCGCGACCAATATACATCGTTTGTCCGAGAAAATCCAGAGCTCTCTGACGTTTCACGTTTCCAATATCTTAAATCGTGTCTGACGGGTGGAGCGCTCGACCATCTGCGCGACTTCAGGGTTACTTCGGCGAATTATATCTCCGCTTGGTCGTCGTTGATGGCACGATATTCGTGTCACGTCCCGAATTATCCTTAGAAATAATCGGACCAGACATTGTACCTAACGGTAAAGAATTGTGCGAATTGAGCACCGGGTGCGAGCGTGGGACTTGAAAGTTGCTAAATATTCGTTGCAAAACGGATTTGACACTGCTAAATCGGCAGTAACACGAGCGGTTGGCAAATTCCGTAGCGGTGGAAAGGCGTGGAACGTCCAAATAAACGCCCAAGGAAGTCGCACAATAGGGAAATTGAAACCCCAAGTCAGCGGAAACACGCGCCGCGAGTCATTCTCACGCCTTCGTTCGTTCGGCAAGAAGGAACGAAGACGCTGCAATTTTGGTCGACCAATAACGACGCGTAATTAACAACGCTCGAAGGTCAAGGCGATCGTCCGGGGGACGATCGCGATTCCTTAAAACTAGTGCTCGCGCCGCGAACGGGGTCTTTTGCTGGCGCAATATTCACGTGTCTTTTGCTGGCGCAATATTCACGTGTCTTTTGCTGGCGCAATATTCACGTGTCTTTTGCTGGCGCAATATCCGTGATTGAACGCAGAGTTTGCCCTTTTTGCTGCAGTAATTATTACGAGTACCTTTCGGCTCTTGCATAGCTCGGCTCCTGCCTTGGCAAGTCGCGACAGCACAGCAAAGGAACCAAGTTCGGGACGCGTTAACTTCAACTAGAGTAACTTGTAAAACCATTGCCCACAAACAGTAACGCATTTAAATAAAAGTGAAGAGTTAAATAAACGGCCTCCATCATTGAATCCGCCTTATCTAATCTCCGGCACGCGACAGCATCGAGAAGAGCAACGCGGGTAAGGTCCTACCGACCTTCGAGTATCAAGTAGCACCGGCGGGACTCACGTACTCGGAAGAGCACGCCCGATAAATATAAATATTGTGTATCATAAAATCCAATACGTTACAATACTGTTGCCAAAGTCTACAATTATCTTCATTGTAAAGTTATCGTTATTTCTCAATTAAAATAATACTTTTGTAAATGAACTTGATTATTATTTATTTCACTTGAAAACTTACCAAAAAAGTAGAAAATACATATGCAAAAAAATGGAGAGTATATTGTTAAAGTTTAACAACCTTTCCTAAACTTATCAATGATATATCACAGTATTATTCCCATAACTTATTGTAAGTCGACAGTTTCTTACATAATTATATTATTGTACATCGACAACGTTGTCAAGAAAATTATATCAAGATCACAAACTTCTCTTGATAAATAAGGTACATCTGTTGCTAAAATCATCGTATTTTACGTCAATGTTTCTTTTTTATACTCCGAAAAAAACAATACAAATTTTTTTATCGAAGTGTTCACTTCATTCAAATCTCAACATTGTAGTACCCTCGAAAAATAAACACATATATGGGCCACACATGTGCCATACATGTTTTCCCTTATTCATCGAAGTGTAACATAAATAATTCGATCTTGAAAATGCAGATGAAAATTCGGTTTAAATCGCAAGATTTTGTTATAGAAATTTAGAAAGATAATTTCGTTTATTGTATCGCATATAAAATTCAGTGCTGGCAAAATTAGAGCAGTGTTTGGCAACACTGATTTCACGGGACAGAGATATTCGACACATGATTGGTGCGAGTCGCGACTCGCGATCGGTCGAGGTAATTTACGTCTTGCGCTGCAACGTAATTACACGGCAAATGTTGAGTGTCACACAAAAACCCGAAATGAAAGTCTCGGATATTTCGGCATTATCATACAAGCAGTTACAAGAACTGGCGTCGAGTTATCGAATTCCGAAAAACATCAAGGTAAATTAGGGCCACGAGGTCACGATTTCGTCGCCATTCGCACGTGCCAGTGCTCAGTTTTCGGTTTTTTTACTCGCAGAAAAGTCCGCTCACGCAAATACTGAAAGCTGTCATAGCCTGCGACGAGGAAAAAGTCACGAAGCTGCTGAAGGAGCAGAAAACCATTCGCAAGGAAAAGTACAAAAAGTCAAAACAAAGCGACATTACCTTCCCTCCCCCGACACTGCGGTCTCCGGTGTTCGGCAATAAAAACGTTATGAACTTGTCTCAGCCTCCTACGTCTCATTGGGTTAGTTAATTTATTCCTCAAAATTGATCGTTGCTCGCGTTTTTCAGGTTTCGATCCTTTTTTTGAACGCGAACTAATTGTCAAAAAAGTCGAATGCCTCCGAGAGTTAATCCATCTTTTTTTTACGTTTTCGTTATTTTTTAGCGATGACTGGATTTTCGAGAGTCGTTAATTGTTCGTGACGTCGAATCTTGCCCTGTTTTTTGAATGCCTCGAAATATTTGCTGTAAATGTGGAATGTGTGTAACTTTCGTTGCCATAACCTCAAAATATTTTTACGAGAAATTTTGATTTTTCTTTCGTAAATTCGCACGATTTTTAGTGAAAAGACAATTGTAGAATGAAATTGTCAAATAAAATAATTTAGTGAGGTCATGACGTATTTTGGAAAAATGAAAGACAGAAGAAAATTGATTATTTTAACAAAATGTTAATTAATTGATGAATTTCGACAGGAAGGGAATGAGGTCGGAGTATCCTGCAGCAAGAACACGACGCATCCAGGAAATAACACGAACCAATTCAATTTCCGAAACTACATACTCCAACTTCAAAGAGAGCTCCAACCTCAATCTTGCAACTTCAATAACAACCATTCGAGCCTTCGCCGAAGCTACAAAACCCGCCATCTACAGGAAAAACAAGCGCTCCACAGCACCCAGAAACTCTTTCCCAAGAACAGCAAAGAGCATCAACCGATGCTTCTGAAAAAAATGTTGCAGGCTCCGCTACGAATCAAGCAGGAAAAAATTGCACTCTCGACATCACGTCACACTCGTCAGGAATCAAAATACAAAAATCAAGCCAAAGACGACGAAGATGACTCCGGCACTCTGACCGCAGATTCGGACGACGACAACGAGGTCGAAGACAGAAACAGCTATAACAATAACATCAACTACTGCTATAACAATTTAGCTATTGGAAATTTTGGGACGATGACAAACCATTTCCCACCCGTATTTTCCAATGAACAGTATTCTCAGTTGCAATATCCCATCATTAATTCGCAGGAAAATTGCAGGCCTTGGATGGAGAGCAGTGCTGGAAATGTCGATCTCGAAGCTCAGAAAAAGAACTTGTTTTCCTCGCATTACAGCCAATGCAACATTGAGATCGGACAGAATCAGATGCAGTTTCAGCAATCGGGACAGGCTCTTGAAATTGTGTATGATTCGAATCTTCAGAATTCTTCAAACCAGAGCAACTCGTTTCCTATTACGAGAAAGCATCAGGACTATTCTTATCATTCTATTCCATCCATGGGAAACTCTCAGACCAATTATATTTACCGAGAGGGAGAATACTTGACGCAGGAACAACAGGTTTATAACGTGCAGCAGGAAACCCCCAGGCATTTTGTCGACTGCTCTCAGCCCTTGGTTTCTTCCGAGTCGAATAGTTACGATTATTACTTTGAGCAGCCAACGAACGAGAATCGAGAAGGTACAACTTACACGGTCTTGGATGACTCGACGCAGACCAACGTTCCTGAATTAGAGTTTGACACTTCCAGGATTATGCAAAATGATTCGGTTTTGATGCAGTCTAATGGTGATGAATTAAGAAAGTTTTTCTTCTTTTGTGTGTCTTTATTTAATTCTATTTGTATTAATTTTTCTTCAATTTTCAGATGCGCTGAGTCCTTATTGGCCAAAGTGGTCGCCGAAGATCAATCTTTTGGAAAATCTGTTGAATTATCACTGCGAGTCCTTCATTAATTATGCGAAGCTGGAACAGACTCAATGCGTGAATAGTTTCAGTGGTCTGATTACGAGTGCGAGGGTGGGATTCCAGATATCGAGCATTCCTCAACCGGGTTATTGCGTCGAAAACAGGAAACACGATTTTCCTGCGTTCTCGCTGCTTTACTGCGGTTCGAGTTTGACTGAGTCATGGAGCAATGAATCTTCTAACTCTTCAATCACTGAAAACTCTCATATCGAAAACCAGCGTCATGATGAAAGTAACGAATCTCATTTGTGGGTTCAGCAAGATTGCATGGATCATGAAAATGTAGACATCATTGTTCCTGAAAACACTGAAGATATGTTGATGTCAATGGTGGCTTAACGGAGCGTTTTTTCCCCCTTGGGAAACATTAATTTCAAAGTTTGGGATTTGTTATTTTCCATTTGAAGAATTTATTTTTTGCGAAAAAGCATCTTTTGTTATTGAGATTTCTTTATTTATCAGAAGGAAATGGTTGCGAATTAGAGAAAAGCACCTGGAGAAATCGAATTTTTCTTTTGCTTTATAGTTTTTAGGTATAATTATAGAAAACAAGACTCGTTCATAGCTTTCAAGATCTGTGTAATAGCTTTTAGCAACAGATGTACCTTATTTATTAAGAGAAGTTTGTGATCTTGATATAATTTTCTTGACAACGTTTTCGATGTACAATAATATAATTATGTAAGAAACTGTCGACTTACAATAAGTTATGGAAATAATATTGTGATATATCATTGATAAGTTTAGGAAAAGTTGTTAAACTTTAACAATATACTTTCCATTTTTTTACATATGTATTTTCTACTTTTTTGGTAACTTTTCAAGTTGAATAAATAATAATCAAGTTCATTCACAAAAGTATTATTTTAATTGAGAAATAACCATAATTTTACAATGAAGATAATTTTAGACTGGCAACAGAGTATATAAATGAAATTAGTTGTTGGAGTGCAATTTTCAGAATTGACGTTACACTTATTATTTCACAACAAAAGAAATGATGAAAAATAACGTAACGTTTATTATTTAACTTATAAAATTATTGTTAAAAATATTTACTGAAATTCATTCAGTTCAATTGAAAAAATGTATCATGCGATTATTTTTCTAAAGAAAATTTAACTTTTCAACCGCTAATTTTGTATCTTGTTAACGCAGATTCCTGACTTATCTGTCAACCACTTCCAGAATTTTTTAGGTTTTTTTATGAACAAATTTTAAAAAAACAAAAACATGGAACTTGATTTCAATAACAAATTTCGGGAATAAGACATGCGCTTTTTGAAAAATTGATAACAGCATTTTAATCAAAAAGTATATAAAACTTTAGGAAAATTATACCCTTCAGTAAAAGTAATTTTTAAAATAATTTCGATAGAAAAAATTTGCCATGCTACAATATACTTTAGTGAATAGTGTTTCCGTTCCTTTTATCTAAGTACATCAATTATTGAAGATAATGGTAAACTATTGACAGCAAGATAACAACTTTCGCTATAGTCAGCTCAAGAATACTTAGAAAACAGGTAAAAGTGCAAAATTCAGCGCATTTGAAAATGTTTACAAAATGTTTAAAACGCGCAGTTATTTGCTATTTTTCTTTTTTTTGATGGCATTGATATACGCAGTTGACTGTTTTGGTGAGTAGTAAAATTATTTGAAGGTTTATCAAATTGGCTGTAACAAACTGTACACGAACAATATCTAAAGTTACAGAATCAGTTATAGTGCCATTTGTCGGCACTGTATTCTTTGCGGCTACTGAAGCTGCAAAAAAGCCTAAGGGAAAACTGACGAAGATTGCTAAAAAACTAATTAAATCGAAGTTGAAAGGAAAAATGGGAAAGACATAAACAGCGTTCAGAGCTCGCTATGTACAAGAAGAATAATTTATTCGCTCATGTATAAAAGAGATACAATAAAATGAGTCTTTGCCCGAAATTATAAACATTTCTTGAAGCGTAATTTTATTGTCCAAAAGTTTCCTTATATCGTATAAAAAATTATCCATAAGAATATGTGACATGGTCGAGTATGACAAACGACGCTTCCCGTGTGTGAATTCACCGTGGGTACATATGTAGCTCACAAGAAACTTGGAAGGAAATGTAAGCTTCAGCTTGGTGAGAAACTACGTACCACCACCGTGGATAATGCCCGGATAAGCAGTGGTTAGAGATTTTGTTTGCCCAAAGAAAATTATTTATTCGCTCAAGTATGAAAAAAAATTGAATAAAATGACGCTTTGCCCGAAATTATAAACGTTTATTGAAAACAAGTTTTCAAATACTTTCCGTAAAACAAATTTCAATTGAAAGACAACATTCAAACTTGATTGCAGTTTGAGGTAATGATAAAAAAAAAGGAGTTTCAGTAATTGGAAGCGATGGAAAGTTTACAAAATCGTTAATAACTTTTACCAACAAAAAATACTCATGGTAATGTAATTTATTTTATACTCTACAAAATTAGACACCGCCTTTGCAGGAGAAACAACCTCTCATAAAACTGAGACCAATGCTCCTCTCATAATAATTTCACTCCAGGTCGATCTTAGTGCCGGGCTTCTTTTTCCAGTCGCCGTGTTGTATCGCGAACTCACGCTTCACGCTCGCGAACAAAATGTCCGTGAAAAGAAAAATCTGCGCCATCACAAAGAACAAAGTCACGCCAAAATAAAAGTTCGCGTTCGCCGACTGGGAGTATATCCACTGGTGCCAAACAGTAGGCGCGAAAACCGTGCAGAAGAGCATGAAACAGCCTACGTAGAATCCTTGCTGCATATCTAAAACACAACATTTTTTAATTTCATGTTCAGCAACAGGCACAGCTTTCGAAATGAAAACTTAATCACGACTTACATCTAAATAAATGCTTCCACATCGGCAAAAGCGACAGGTAAAAACCAATGTCCCCGATGCAAGGATACGACTTAAAAATCGCGATGATGGCCAAATACGCGTAGGAAACCAGCATCGGATCCTGCCGGAATTTCAAGGCCAATGGAGCCACGTAGATGATGCTAACGTTTAACTGTAATGTCGCGATGAACAACCACTTGAAATGCTCGAACATTTCGGTGAAAAAGTACCAGTAGATCCCGATGTTCGGCCTCAGGTCGGGCACGACGAGGATAAATCCAGTCGTGCTGCGCAGGAAGTTCCAGCTCCCCATGATGCAATAAGAGGCATAAAATAAACCTGATAAAGTTCCCAAAAACGTAGCAGCTGAAACGAAGGACCAAAACAATTTCGTGCCCTCGGCTTTTTCACGCACAAAGTAAATTGTCACGGGAACCATTAACGACGCTGGATAAAATTCTTGGAGAGTTAGTAAAGATACTGTAACGGAAGACAAAATTAAGGAACGTCTGGTCATGGCGAAGAGTGTAATGGAGAAAAGGAGGTTTGTGAAAACCGTCGTTGTCAAGCCGACACAGTTCAGAACTGAGTAAGGGTTGAATAAGTAGGCAGCGGTGACGTAAAGAACGATGTTGCTTTTGGACTCGATCGTCTCGAAAACGCTGCTCCGCTTGTCCTCGTCATTCTTTTTTTTGAACTTGATTTTTTCCTGTTTCTCTTTTTCAATCTGAAAATTAGATTCGTTAACATGGAGGATAATGATCGTTCACGCGAGCAAAACTTTACCAGTTCTTTGGCGTAATGCTTGGCAGTAAACGCTAAAAACACGGCAGTCAATAAATCCAGTACAACGAATAAGAATTTCACGTGCAGCGGAGACAAATATGTTTGAATCACTCTAAACGTGATCAAATTCAATGGGGTTTCGTGAAATGTGTCGCCGCTGTATGGGTCGATGCCGGATTCGTAAAGATGAACTCCTTCGGTTACTGAAAATGAAATATTGAAAAAATTAGAAAAACAGTTGAGAATCTCTTATAGTTTTCGTTACAGATTTTTATCAAAAAACCTCGTTTCCAGGAGTTTAATGCCGTGGACACTTCGACTCTGTCGGCGATCGTTTTTTGGTACTCGGAAGACATCAATAAATATCGAATAAAAGCGGCGCAACAGAAGCACTTTATTAATTTCTCTTTCGTAGCCGACATTTTTTGGCTTCTTTTTTATCCGAAAAATCTCTAATTGAATTTGTTTATCTACTGCGATACTCGACGTTCCTAACCTAAATCATCGGAACTTTGCAACGTCGTATCGTCTCGTTGCATACTTCACAACGCGTTAAATAACTTTAATCACTGGGTTTTATTGTTGAAATACAAAAGGTGTAAATTGGTTTCAAAAAATGAACATTTAGTAAAGTTATGCCGCAGTTTACGACAGGACAAGAAGAAACTAACTAAGCATCAAAACAAGTCGTCTGCTAGTTTACATCGAAAATTTACAATCGTGAGTGAGTAAACTCATTTTGTTCTTATTTTGTAGTGAAATCAAGATAGTGGAACGATATTTAATTCAATTACAATGGTAATTATTAATTCCATGTGAAACTGTTCCGACGTAAATGCAAAACTTAAGAAATTTCGAGGTTAAAACGTTTAAAAATTTCCGAAATATTTGACATTTATATTGTTTTTCCAATAACAATATATTATCACTTTGAAACAAGTGCAAATGAAAAGTAATGACTGAATTCTTCGATTTCTACTTTTTTACATGTAAAGTAATGGCTCGTCGAATCACTGGTTGGCGTTACAGAGTTTTTGCAGGGGGTGCATTTAGTCTCTTCGGAATTATGGTATTTTCAGCGATGATTTACCCCATGATAAATCCTGAACATTACAGTAAGTAAAAAATTCTAACAACCAAAATTAAAGCGCCAATTTTCATAATTAATCTTGTCTCCAGAAAACGCAAGAGAAATCGCATGGGAGAACAGAAAGGAGCCAACCCTGGGAAAATGACTGATATAAAAATGGATGAGGGAAACCCTTGTAAATTATTTATGTAATATAAGATACATAGGACAAACGTGATTTGTATAAAATAAATTCCACTTATAATTAACAATAGTTCAATAGTCTGTACAATTTTTTCTTTGATAATGATCTTTGTGAAAAAAAGGCTTGCTCTAAAAATCATCGTCGTTGCAGACGTCGAGGAAAACATCGTATGCCTCGCGATTGCAATTGCCATCCAACGTAAACACGTACTTATGAAATGTGCCATCCATACAAACGGCTGAAACAGAAACGACATTTATTCTCTCGAACCGTGTTTTTAATTTCAGGAAAAACTGGGAAAATGCAAACCTATCACAGAACTTCGTGCACCAAATGCGCAGACACAAGCGCATTCAGGCGGTACAGTGAAAGTGGCCAGAGCCCACTGACTTTCCACATAATTTCCCAAGAACTTGATTTTCGAGAATCTGCAATTTGTAAAAGTTGGATTAGATCGAAGATTTCGAGTCGTGCGATGCGACGAATGACATACGTTGATCTTCGATTACGACTAGTATCTTTGAGAGCAAATATATGAATGGTTCCTTTGTCACTTGAGACACACAAGAATTCCGAATCTCTGCTAAAAGTAATGCTGAAAATGTCAAATAAATTCATTACAGCTTTGCTCTTTTTACTCTCAGTTGTCAACCATTCGAATTTTCCGTACCAGTAAAGAGTGGCAGGGTCAGATCCTCTTCTCAGTTCTACCAATAATGTTTTGCGAACACTATCCCAAACTCTAACGAGGGTTCCTTGCACTGAAGCTGTAGCCACCATGGTTCCATTCCCGTTGACAGCTAAACAAGCTAATGCTCCCTAAAAAAATGTATTCTTTTAATTTCAAGACTGAGAAAATATCGCAAATCTCTCGATAACATTCCCAAATAGAATATTACTTGATGAGCAGGCAACGTAGCAGGAGCACTCGAAGTGCTCGCCTCGGTACAACTTAAATCTACCAATTGCACGCTACCGAGTTTATGACCAGGAAAAGCTAGTAACTGTTTGTGGGCTGTCGCGAGCGTTGCGATTTCTACGAGTCCCTTGGGATTGTCCCTCGTTTCCAAAGTGAGTAATCTCCGCGTCGGTACAGGAAAAGAAAAAACATGAATCTGTCGTTCCAAAGCCACGATCAATCTGAAACAATGAAAGTCGATAAAATTTTGATTCGGAATCTTTTCCTTTCAACACACTTGTCCTTTCGCATTCTGATGGCTTTGACGGTGTCAGTGAATGTGATTTCCATGACAAATTTCTTGGCGAGGTCGTCGTAAATGAGCACCGTGTTATCGGCGAACTTTGGTTTGTTTCCGCCCCCGACGACGGCGATGATGTTGGTCCTCCAGAGCATCTCGCCGATGGCGATGCTCCCCATCAAGTGACTATCGAAATGTGCCTTTTCTACCAGGGGCTCCACGTTGTAAATTCGAAGCCCGGACTCCATGCTGCAGGCGAAGCACCCTGGGAAAAACGGGAGACGTTTTACTTCGCGAATCGATGCTCGCGCGAAACGCGTAATGTCATTTCGGGTAGAACAGGAAATGCGTCGATTTACCTTGATCTTGATTGAAACGCAAGCTGAGTATGCCCCTTCCCCCCGCCATATTTCATCAAATATCATGAGTTTTGGTGGAGTTTTGGAGCGTTGGGCCACGTTGGGCGAAGATTTTCAAGTCGTCGGGAGGAAGGGCAGAAAAAATGTGTCGCTGCACACTTTACGCGTCTCTTTGTTTATATCGAAACCTGCTTTGCGTCACTGGGTTTCTTATGTTTGTGTTGTGTTTTGCTGGTTCGTGCGTGAGCGCTATTACGTGTGTTTGTTGAACTATACGCGCCGCGGTGTGTATGGTGTATATGCGGGAAATTTTTTTGAAGAAATGTGGATTCATATTGAAAGTTGTTAATTGGATACAAATTTGAATTATGGGGCCCTAATAACTGTAAACTCAACGAGTTTACAGTTATTGCACCTATTATTCTTTTCTGCGTGTTTTTGGGGATATTTTTTTCGGAAGATTTGTATGCGTGATGTGTCGTAGTTTTCATATTTGACTGCTGCAAGGGTAAAGGATCATCGAGAGCGGTGAGTCTCGCATTTTCTGATAACAATATTTCCTTTGAGTCTTGTTTGTGAATTAAGGGAGAATAAAATTCGCGTTTCTGTCGAGCAAGTATTTTTAAATTTAGAAACCCCAATATCCTGACAACTTCAAGTGATTACATCGTGGTGCCATGTGTGTGTGTGTGTACATGTGTACCCTCTTCAAATAGTCGGATTAACCTCAAAAAAATATATTGACGTAAGTTATTAAACTCGTTTAAATACAAAACACTGTGTGTTTTTACAATACCATTTATAATCGCCCATGAAAATATCGACTTTCCAACAATCGCCTAAAGTTCAAACATTTGTTCGTCTCAATTAAGTTAATGAATTTCGATGTATTACGTTTTTCGTAGCCAAGAAATAAAATTACTCCAAAGCAACAAATTCAATAATAAATTCAGCGATTCCAACAATTTGAATCAAATTCTACTCACTGCAACCAAAATTCACAAACATTTTGTATTCTTCAATCAAACCCTAAAAATTTGACGTAAAAACAACCATTGTTTACTCCGTTTACTCGCAAAAAATTCCACTTTTCTCAAAATCTCAAGCTTTACTAAATCCCTCTTTTTTAATTTTCAGTAAATAAAAACAAGCCAGCATGGATTTCCAAAACCGCCCCGGTGGAAAAACTGGCGGCGGAGGCGTCGCCTCATGGTCGGAGAGCAACCGGGACCGAAGAGAGCGTCTCCGTCAGCTCGCCCTTGAGACCATTGACCTCAACAAAGATCCCTACTTCATGAAAAACCACCTGGGGTCTTACGAATGCAAACTCTGTCTCACGTTGCACAATAACGAGGGCAGTTATCTGGCTCACACACAGGGAAAGAAACATCAGGCGAACTTGGCCAGAAGAGCAGCGAAAGAAGCGAAGGAAGCGCCGCAAACTCTTGCGCCGGAGAAGCCTCGAGTGGAGCCAAAAAAATTCGTGAAAATCGGAAGGCCCGGATACCGAGTCACAAAACAGAGAGACCCAGAAACTGGTCAACAGAGTCTTCTTTTCCAGGTCGATTATCCCGAAGTAGCGGACAACGTAATTCCTCGACACAGGTTTATGTCGGCATACGAACAACGAGTCGAACCTCCGGATCGTAAATGGCAGTATTTGTTGTTCGCTGCTGAACCTTATGAAACTATAGCTTTTAAAGTGGGTTCAATTGTAATGAATTTGATTTAAATATCTTTGGGAAATATGGCTAAGTTTATGTTTATTTGCAGGTGCCGAGTAGAGAAGTCGAGAAAGCAGAGGGCAAATTTTGGACGCACTGGAACAAAGACACGAAGAACTTTTTCCTCCAGTTTGCATTTAAGAATGAAAAACCGTCTATGGGGAAAGTCCCACCACCACCGGTGCCACTGATTCGACCTGGAATGGGAGGACCAATGATGGGCGTTCCACCGCCGCCACGGCCACCGATGTTCAATCCTGTGCCACCTCCACCTGCTCTTTTATCTGGTGGGATGCACATTCCTCCACCACCACCGCATCTTGCTTGATTTTATAAACAATAGACTCGTCATAATTTTGGAATTGCTTATTGTAATTTCGCATTTTGGAATTCATGTTTGTATTGAAAATTAGTATAAAGGATGTCATTTACATCGTTGGATATTTTTATCTGAACCTTTTTAGCAAACAACTAATTATTCAAGGTTTTACTTCACTATGAAATTGATGAATTAGCATTTATAAAATAGAATGGGTTGAAGAACAAAATCAGTTCGCTTTTCGTGGTTTTTATTTTGAAAGTTCGCATCTTATTGTACAAAGTCCGGATTTCTGCAAAAAAAGGAGAAAAGAATTAGTATCGATTCATATCAAAAATCAAGTTTAAATTCAAAGGGTTTTAAAATCAGTGAAGAACGAATCTACATGGGGAACAGTGTTGTACGCACTTTTCAGTTCGCCCGTTCGCAAGTCATCATAAAAACTCAAAATTTGACTTATAAAATGCAGGACATGATTTTGCTTTTCACAAGAACTTACAAATATTTTATGCACTCAAAACACAAGCTCCACCGACAGCCTTGATCTTCTCCTCGGCTTGTTTGCTGAAGAACTTGGCTTTAACAATTACAGGTTGTTTGGGAAGTCGTCCTTTTCCCAGAAGTTTGTAGTATCCCTAAAAAAGAAATATGCATGATTCCACTCTTCTCGACTAGAAATGGGACTTGTTTTTTTGATCAATTCGTGACTACACTTACAGCTTTGACAAGATCGATGACTGGAGCTTTCCCATCTGTATTTTCCTTGTATTTTAGCCTCGTCTGTTCGGAAACCAACGTCCAGAGTTTGTCCAGGTTCAAGGCAGGGCACCACTTCGTGTTTTTCCTCAAGTGATAGTTCCTCATACCAAGCTAAACAATCAAAATCAACATATTAATTTTTACGCACTTTTTATTTCGTATGTATTGCTTGAATTGCGGAGGAAATGACGTGAAAACTAACCTTGCCGAAATATCCGGGATGGTATTTATCGAAGTTGATTCGATGATGGTGCATACCTCCGGCGTTACCTCGACCTCCAGGATGCTTCCTGTGCTTTCCTGCGCAAAAGAACACACAATTTAACACAAAATACTCGAACACGCGGTTCGGTTTTCGAAGTATTTTCGTTCGAAATATGTATTTACTTACCGATACGTCCATGTCCGTGACTCACGTGACCTCGAAGCTTCCTAGTCTTTTTCTTGTGTGTCGACTGTAAAAAATGAAATCACATGGTGAGACGTCTCCGAGGATGGAAAAAAAGTAAAAATACACTGCCCGGTGTCCATGTTATAAACCGAACGCGCGATCGACAACGTGACACTTTTATCGCGAAAGACAAATTTCATGTTTATTTCACGAGAGAAATAAGATGGAAAGATAATCGAGAAAACTATTCGCTGTATTTTGTAATTTTTTAATTTTAAATGAGTAAAGGATGTTTAGAGAATTTTCGGATATTATGAACGAAAACGCTGGCAGAATATCTCACCATCTTGTCGCTCCGCTCTGAAAGAACCAAGAGGGCGTGAGTGAGGAAACTTCAGTTGTCGCGGCCATGTTTGTTTCGAGAGCGCATGCGCGTGGACGAGTTCGAGCGCTACACCTTTGTTGAATGGAAACAAATCGCGCGCGCGTAGATTCTAATTGTTTAAAGGTATAGGGTAAGAAATGAAGTTTCCATAACATTTTTTTCACGAATATTTGTACATGAATGTTCATACATCCAACATATATTTTCTCAATTTGTTACAAAAATATTTGTTACAATCAGGTGACATTTGTGAAGAGCGATATTTGTCAGTAGAAAATGCTGATTCTTCCATGCCGTTGGTTTTTCAACATACGTTTTGTAAGAATTAAAAAACGTGTATAAATGTCAAAAATTAAAACAATTTCTACTGTAATTGATCCACACGACACACGGCATGAAAGGACCAAAGTGTGAACTAAAAATCAGTAATCAATGATCGAAACAGTAATTCGAATATTAATAAAATCTAAAACTAAATTAAGTACAAAAGTTCGAATAGAAACTTTCGCGTTACATCGAAGCAATTCGTAATAAAATGGCGTTTTCACTTTGTCTAATAATAACTTTTATTACGATTTGCTAGGAATTGTGACGAGGATACAATGATATGATTTCCACGGTAGTCAAAAGTTGTGAATAAAAACTGAATCCTTGACGTTAGACAAGCGCCAAAAATCGTATTTTACTGTTTAAAATAGTTGATCGTTCAAGCTAGTCCCTTTCGCGTCTTCGATTAACACAAAATTGGTCCTTAAGAGTCACAGCCAATAAATGCAGCGAACAGCAGTTCATGATTAAGGCCACACAATCAAGATACAGTTACGTTGCTCGCGATGGAATCGGCAATGACAATCGTTATTGTTATTTTGATTATTAATACTGTTAATAAAATTCTTTTGCGTTATTTATAGTATTATTTTTACGTTTCTTCAGTGACCGACGAAAGACGTACTTCGTTGTAAAAATATTTCACCGATGAAATATGAACACCGGCAGTACATACAGAAGGGCAAGAAAATTATCTACTAAGGTACGAGATTCAACTAAGTCCCCAATTTTTCGTTAAGCAACCCTCGAACTCTTCACTAGTAATCGACCATGCATGGCACTTCAGTTCCTCGACCTCGAATTCCATTGACTTTCGCTTCTCACGCAACCACAGTTGTAAGGACATTGGACTTTGATACACGATCTTGTCTATGGAATAAAAATTAATTATTAATCACGAATCATCACACTAAGACATATTTGTTTTTCAATTCTTCACCCTATCGATGCATTTTCTGCCGACCGTGACCAATTAGCAACGAGTTCGACTCCACTTTGTGACGACAATTGATTCCCACTTTTTACTTTCTTCATCGCAGCAATTTGGGTCATGTCCGGAGCGACTGTCGTTCTCACCGCCCTATAAGTCAACCTAAAATTCCACAATGAAACTTAATTCCGTGTTTATTTGTTTACAAACTGTTCTCATGTATCGGAAAATTTACCGTGGCAGCAAAGCGATGATGGAGGAAATAATTATAGTTAACCAATACGTGTGTCGTGTCACGGCAACTTCCATTACCCAGTAAGAGCCAGTTAGTCCCATGCAGTTCACACACACCGCATTGTAGAATAAACAGAACACGAAAAACGCTCCTAGAGACAATAATATTGCACCGGCCTGAATAATTGTCTGAAACCATAAAAAGTGGCGTTATAATTAATTTGTAAAAACGTCGATACGTGTCATGAATGTTTATTATCGGAAATGCACTCACCCATGATCTAGTTTCAATACTGACATGGGCCAACATGACGATAATACAGGACGACATGACGGTGGTACCAAACTCCCAAATGCCCACGTCGGAATCATGATAGGCCTGAAAACCATACAATTTAATGCAATGTTCCAAAAGCGGGTCACATTTTCTTCATCGCTAATAAATTTGTCACAAACCGCTTCTGTTACGAAAAAGATGACGATGCTTTGGTAAAGCGCCTCGGCCATAGTAACCCAGAAAGAGTGGGGTTGGTAAACGGAGGCCGAACGTCCTCTTTCGTAAAGCCTTGGAGTTTCCAGAAGAACACTGGCCGGCGCTATCCTGTCGTAAATGCCGAGCGCCAAGGGAGGAAGTGACGTGAAAAATAGGTTGTACAGCATAAGGTATATCTGATCAAACATTACCGCTCCGGAAAACCCGCAGTAAAGCTGAAATAAAAACGTGTTAATTCATGCCCAAAAAGACCAAAAGCTCTCGTTTCAGTTTGATTCGATTTTCCCACCTGATACCAGAAAGTAAGGAAGACAAAAATGGCATTCTTGTAGAAGAAGTACAAAATCATGCGGGAAAGTCTGTCGTAACACCAGTGACCATGTAACAATAGCAGCGGAACAAGCATGGGGAATTTCCCGACTGCGAAATCAGCGGCCATGGCTGCTTGTGTTCCCTCGCGACCAGAAACTCCGACTCCGATGTCAGCGGTTCGGATCATGCTCACGTCGTTGGCTCCGTCGCCGATCGCGAGGGTTCGCTTCCCCAGTTTTTCCTTGACGACTCTGACGATGTATGCCTGGAAACATCGTTTATTAGAAATCTCAATTAACGATTTTGATCGAAAAATGTAATTACTTTTTGAAGAGGAGTTGCCCGACATGCAAGAACGCTGGAACAAGCACTGGTGAGTTCTAGAAACGGACCTAGAAGGCCCGACTTTGGATCGAGGATGAAGGTCAGGGTTTTGCCGTCGACGATGAGCGCTCGTTGTCGTTTCCAGGAGTTACCAATCCTGTACATGATGCGTTCGTTGCTGAGATCGCCCGTGGTTATTAAACTGTCGCCAGCGGTGTTGTTCGCGTGGTTGTGATACTCGGGGAACTGTCTTTGCGAGCCAGTTACGCTGACAAAATCTTCACGCTGAATTGCTTCTAAATGATTGTGGATCAGCGTTTCAGCCACGGATTTGGATCGCGCTTGTAAGCGAAGCAGTTGCATCGTCGGTGAAAATAAACATGCAGCGTAAGCGACGTTGACGGCGGTTTCCGGTTTGTCACCTTTAAAATAATAAATTATTAGTGATTTTCAAGGTCGTTAATTTTGGAATTAAAGAATGAGAGAAATCATCACCGGTTAAAAGCCAGATGACTATTCCAGCAGAGGACAAAGCCTTCATCGCCTCGGGAACTCCAGGTTGTAATTTGTCTTCAATTCCAGTCGCTCCGAGTAGCGTCAGCTGTTTTTCTAGGCTCGAGTACGAATCGCGAATCCGTCGCTCTCTGTTTTCATAAGCGGATTCTGCTTCCACGTGCCGTTGCCGCCATAGCTCGTACTCCTGAACGCCAATCATACGACGCGCCACGACGAGAGTTCGGAGTCCCTGTCGAGCGTAAGAATGCAAACACTGCAGGATCTTTGGTGGGGTATGTCCTTCCTCTTCGGTCGAAGACAAAGAAGCCAAGATGGTCGAGTCCGCTCCTTTACTGTACAAAATAATCTCGCCACTGGGATGTCGCACGATTATCGACATGCACTTTCTGCTCGAATCGAAAGGCAGGATTTGTAGGATCTCATAAATGAGCGTGGACTTGTTCGGCAGTGACACGACGACGTTCGTCGGGGAACGTTTTATCAGTTTGAAGTTATAAAGCTGCGCTGCTTTCACCAGAGCCAACTCATCAGGACTTTCGGCCTCGTAAATCGATTGAATTTCCGCTTCGGGATTTCTCGTGGACCTAAAAATTGCAGCGAGATTTTTAGTTCAGAGAAAACAATGGATTTGGTGTTTGATTAAATTACATGTTAACTCGCTCGCGAGTCGGCGATTCTACGATGCCGCTGGAGTTCATGACGTCTCGATGGGGGAAATCATTCACCACGACGGTGTTGCAAATTGCCAAGGAAATTAAAAATTCCTGTAAACGATGCCGACAGGAACTTATCAGCAGGTCTTCTTTTAACCTGGGACACGGGGCGATGTTCTCGCCTTCTCCGTAGTGTTGATAATCTTGATCGTCCACAACGCAGCGTCGGAAGAGCATCTTGTTCTCGGTTAAAGTGCCGGTTTTGTCGGAGAAAATATACTGCACCTGAAATTGTTATTCGATGAAGTACAAAGTTCATGAATCTTGAAAACAAAAAGTGTCCAATATTACTTGTCCGAGTTCCTCGGTGATGTTTAGTGCTCGGCACTCGGCTCTTCGACCGGTGTCAGGGTCGCGCAAAGCAGGGTCGTGTCCGATGTGATAAATCTGGCCGATTTTCGTCATTTCTATAGTAACATAGAGGCTGAGGGGAATCATCACTTGTAGAATGACAACGAAAGTCCAGAAGGTCAGCATGCCTTCGTACGCGGTGCCTTGGATTGAATCGAGGAAGGGAATGAATTCCATTGTTCCGAAAACATACGTGGAGAGCCATAATCGGCAGCCAACTGCTCCAACGATGCAGAGTACAAGGAGTATGATGATGCACCAAACGACGTCCACGTTCATTTGTTTCTCGAGGCGAGAACGCTGTTGGAAAAGAACGCAAATTTAGTATAAAAATATGAGAAAAACATTGTGGTAGCAAACTGTTTTCAAAAGGGTCGACAAGTCTTTCAGCGCTGACTTTCACATTTCTTAAGAATTTCTTTGTTGATTTTAACTCGTTAAAAATTTAGAATGTGGGAGAAATGGGATGAAAGAAAATAAGAGAGTAACATGCGAGGAGAGCAATACCTTATACCTAGGACCGCCATTGTTGAGCATCGATTTAGTCTCGTGACCAGCATAGACTACTATACCCTCTACAAAGTCTGTATTTTTCAAAAGGCACCCCCTTAATAAAAGGTTCTCCGTTGAAATAGGTACTCGAGCTCCGGTAGGGTGAATCACCGTACCATTAAATCTGCCAACAAACGAAAAATCGATTGTCAGTTTAATTATACAACTTTCAAATGACAGGTGTTTCATGAACAGAATTTTTTTTTTTAATGCAAAAGTATATTAATTGAAAATTGAATGAACTATTGCAAATATTGAAGTTTGCGATCATTTTTTCTGACAGTTTCCTTCCCTTACATATAAAATCGAATTAAACATAAATTTTTCATCAAACACCTATGATATAATTTTCAATGCGAGAATGTACAATAACCGGACCTATATATTCTAGTGCTAGGTCGATCTACTTCGATGACCGACCGAAACTTTGACGGCTGAAAGAAGTTTTGGAGGTCGAGGAAGCCTCCGACAACCTGGCGCTGCTTCAAGTTCGTTTCGCCGTCCAAGTTGCATGTGTCCAAATAAGCGACTCCTTGAGAAGAGCTGCTTCTTAACAGCAGCACATCTGCCGGAACCAATTCGTTGTTTGACAAGTGGACCAGGTCGCCGACCTTCGCGTCTTTCCAAGCGACTTTTTTGTACCTGTCGCCATCACTAAAAAAAAAAATTAGTCAATAAATGAATGTCAATGAAGGAAAAAATTAAACGCAAAGTTTGCCACTCGATATGGTCGAGTTGCGAACTCAACGAACCTATAAATTTTACAGCGCGCGCCGCCAAAGCTTCGCGACCTCGACCTTTAATGAACAGACTAAGAAAACTCGGGACTTTATCACGTTTGCTGGCAACTGAAAAATTTTCTTTGCATTTTCTAGCTCAAAGTGACCAAGCGTCGGTGGTTTTTGTCTTTAGACGTTCGCGTGACATCAAATTGCAATTGATATTGGCCTTGATTCCTCGCCGACCTCATTTCATTGATCATGTTCAATGATCTTCAATCAAATCATGACATCCTCGCTGGCAAACGGTCCCTGACAGCCGTGACTCACCTGACGTACACGCGGCAAGTCGATTTATTTATTTTTTGATCGCTGGCGCATCTTCTCCTGTCCTCGAAAAAGTCTTTCACGGCTGTTACACCGAGGACGAAAACTACCGGGATCGTCGCGATTTCCTTGCCGAAAGCGTTGATTGCCGGGGACCAATTCAACAGGACCATGAAAATGAAGTACAGGTTCGCTACTCGATGAAACTGCTCCAGTAAATTACGGGGTATAAAAGTCAGAAGCGTGTACTTGGTTGTGCGTATCCTAAAAACCAAAAGTCCAATAGTCATTTATCCAAACAAAATCCACAAAAGACAATGAATCGAGCTTTACTTGTTGTCAATTTTAACACCGTTGGGATGTTGACTGGGCGGAGTTTTCTGGGGGACCAAATGATTCGGTACAATTGTCCTTAAACGAGGCTCCTCGGCGACGACTCCGAAGTAACGCATCCACAACCTCCGCCACCAGGGTGGTCCCATGCTCCGTCGTATCGTGTAAATGGATTCCGATCTGCAACAAAAATAAACCAATCAGAAACTTGGAAAATTTTCCAGTTTCATTGTACATAAAAATTCCTCGTCACCTCGATGCCTGTCGCGAGTGTCCTCGAAAGGAAGGAACTTTGAAACTGTTCGCGGGTCTCGCGGCTTCCTCTCGATGTCCAGGAGGCAAAATAAAATCTGTCTTGGAGCCCATTCTGCTGTGTCCGGTGACCTGACCCTGGACATCCACGACTTGACCCTGACTAAAAGCCCTTTGATGACATGGTTTTTTCAGCGCCGAAGGACGATTCATGGTCGCCTTTGACAAACTTCCGAAAGGAGGAAAAATGCTCGAGTCCACAGCCGTCGTTACGTTTAAGGGCTGCCATAGCAGAGAGCTCGTGGTCGCCAGGACGCCCCCGTGGCTCGCTGACCTCACGTGGGTTTTCGGCGTCTCCCTCGGTTTCTTGACGTCATCACCTTCCTTGCCGACGCGCTCGCCACCACTGGATTCGCCGCCGTTTGGGGCATCTTGAGCGCTGCTTTTGACCGCAGTTGTTGGTTCCGACGAGGACGACGCCGGGAGAATTTCGACGGGATTCTCGGTCTTTGTGCATGCCGTTGGTACACCGGTTTCGGACATGTTGGCACATCTGAAAAACAATCGGATTAGTTGATTTGCTTTTTTACCGTGTGGGAGGAAATGAAACACCTTTTTCTTTGCGAGTTCCGGGTAGTAGTTTAATAAAAAAAAGACATTGATTTATGTACACGTGTGTAAAGAAGAGAAATTATTATTAGTCTGACATTAAGCTCGTACTTCAAGGGTAAATAGAAGTTTGAACAATTAAATTAATTTCAAGTTGGTTGCGATTGAGAACGAGACTTTTGAATTAATTTTTGTATTGACCTCAAACACTTTACAAATTGAAATCTTTTCGTGAATCAACATTAAAAAAACATTTCGTTTCCAAATCCAGACCAGCGGAACGAGTTTTTTTGGACATTCTTGCGTCATAAATCATCGTAAACGGCATTCGTGTCTTTCGCAAAGTTGCCGAACGACAAAATCCGCGAACGAGATTTCCCAATTGAAAAGGGTCACGCGTATAACGAAGGTCATCGATAAAAAAGCGAATTCCGGTCGGGAAATGAAAATTATCGTTGAAATGGGAAAACTCGGGAAACGTTACAAAATAAAGCTTACATTTTTTGCAAGCCTGCAACACCTTCAAGTGGCTCGTCGCGATGTTGAACAATCAGGTTCGCTCCTTGACATACCGTTTTCACGAACGGGACGCGAAGGATTTCGCAACGACCTCACAATTACTCGGAGCGTAATAACTTTTCATCCCAACGACGCCCGCGACTACGGCTACGAAGAAATCGAGGAAAAACGCACGAAAAAATCTGTCCGCACTAATAATTCACTGTTCTTTCACTTCGACAGTTCTACCCTAAATATAGAGCACACGCGTTACATCTGTCGATTACATGATCGTTGAAGAATTTCACATGTCTCGTGGAGCCGCTAATCACAGCTTTTTCTTCTTCCCCGTTTCCTTCTCTTTTTCAGCTTATCTACTTCGCGGAAAATTGAATAAAAGTCATCCTCTGGCATCGTGTATAACCGTACTATCGCTCATGCTTCACCGTTAATCCTGTATATCACATTACAGTCACATACCGCAACAGGCCCGCGGAGGGGTGGGTATGTTTGTGGTGGGGAGGAATTTACTTAGCCGGAAGCGAATCCCATTTTCTACCTTATCGGCACTTGCTTTTCCTGCGCGTCCAGCAGCGGTGCTCATTCGGAAATAACTGTCAAGCGTTTTAAAGTGCGAGGAGATTTTTCCAGTCTCTCAATTCGGCACTCATAATTGACACATTTTCGAAATGAATCAATTTACGCGCTTAATTTGTCTTTTTCTGGGGAAGTTTCGAAAGCGGAGTTTTTGAACTTGCAGCGCGCGTTAGAGGCGCTGCCTGGCGGTCGCGAAAAGTACTAGACAACACGTGTTGCTAATAACAAAAACAACTTTTGTTGTAACCGTTTTGCGGCGTTTTACGTACTCGATTTATTTGGAAGAAATCATGACTGACACGTTCGAGGAAGAAGAGTAAGTAATGGCATTTTTAAGTTGATTGGTTTGGTGAAAACAATGATAATTACACATTTCGAGAAATTAGATTATTTTTTCATAACCTTTTTTTACAGGGTCGCGAATGATGCCGAGAACGAAGAAGATGGAAACGACATGGAATTGGAGCCAATTATACAAGAAGATGGTAGTTTTTTCACTCAGTATCTACCAAATGATGGTTCGGGTATTTTGGAAATTGCAAAGAAAAAAACTACTCCGTTCCTGACTAAGTGAGATTTCACTGCGTTGTATCGTTATTCTTATTCCTTTCATTTCAAAAAGTATTATGAAATTTTCTTTTGTAATTTTATGATAAAAAAATAATGAAAAAATTTGCATAGGTTTGAAAAAGCAGGAGTCATTGGGACCCGAGCACAGCAAATCTCCATGGGAGCACCAGTGATGGTAGAAGCTGAAGGAGAAACCGAACCACTTGAAATCGCTCTCAAGGAACTAAAACAGCGCAAAATACCAATGATCATTAGGCGAATTTTTCCCGATGGCAGTTACGAGGAAAGAAATATAAACGAGCTCATCATATTGGACCACTAGATTAATTCAAACTTTTGTTATTTTAAAATAATTGTACAGAAAGTAAATTAATGTTGAATTGTCAACTTTTTCCATGGTCAATTTACCATAGAGGTAATTAAATGATGACGTTAAATTATGTAAATTTTTGCTTTTTATTGATCTTACGAGATTTAAAAAATGTTAAGCTGCGTTCACAAGAATCGCGCAGTTTTGGAATGGATGCTGTGGAATATGGTGGAATGTTTGGTTTTGGCAAAGCTTCATGTTTTAGACAGTTGAAATTTAACTTTTCGCGTGTTAAGAATCGTAAAATTGGAAAATATAAAAATCTCGACTCGATTTACTCCAGCATTTTATGAAAAACTAGGAAATCTTTGGAATCTTATGCGCATAAAGAATATTCTTAACCTGTCGGATGTTTCGAGTGATAGTTGAGCATGTTTATTAACAAAAATCGCCGATATGTACACAAATAATGTTAATCGAATTGCCAATACTCAAAATGAAGAAAAAGAGCATTTAAGAAAACACAATTTTTTCGTTGGAATAAAAAGACTGTAATTATTACGAGTAAGATTTTAGCGGGAAAAAAGGCTGTCAAAAATGGTGCTAAGTAGTTTAATACAATTGTTTATAACGAGGACTTGAAAATTGGCACGATGAAGACGAAAGTTTGGTGGATTTCGCGGATGGTGGTGCACCATCCCTACGTTATTTTAGTCACAATTTTCATTTTTTCATCGACGTGCTCGATCCTGCCACTCATGATGAACAAATTCCCCAATTTCTCGGATCCTCAATTGGTATGTTGCCTTCACAATTAAAAGAAACTACAAAAATGTATTAAATAATCATCAATTTTCAGGGATTTGAAGTCAGAGGCACAAGCTTAGCTCAAAGATTCACGGCCTGGCAAAATTTAATGGAATCTACAAGGGTACGAGGAAGTCTCATCGACAACCCCATCGAGTATCAGTATTATTTACAACAAGCGAACCAGGTAAACATTTATCAATCCCGAATTCAACATTATCAATAATTCATCAATTACCTCAACAGCGTTCCCAAAACAAGACCCAAATCAACAAAGAAACACCGAGGAAGAAAAAGAAGAACAAGCACAAATCGAATAACAAAAAAGATAACAAATGGGATGAGCTGCGCAAGCTGAAAAACCAGGACCGCATCGATAAAACTAAGGAAATGAAAGGTCATGCTCATTTTGGCGGCATCGGATTCTTCTGCAACTTCCCGAGTCACGATTACTCCCGGGTGGTCCTCGCCGTCGATTCCGAGGATGGAAATCTTTGGTCGATGGACGGCGTTCTCGCCCAGTGCAGCATCGACGAGATTCTTCGAAGAAACCCTGTTTTTCCCTCGCTCTGCGAAATCGACGCGGACGAGAAATGCTGCCGCAGCTGGTCCCCGGCTAACTACGTCGCGCTTTTGTCAAATCGCACTTCCTGTTTGGGCGTCACTGAGTCCGATCTCGGTCGCGTCGAGACGCTGCTCAACCGATGTGCTTACTTTTACCATAATTTGCAATTAACTCCGAATTGCGCAGAGGAACCGCAGTGTCAGCGGCGAGTTCCCGTGGAGTGTCACATTCATAACGCGCCGTATCATTTGCTACATTTTCTGCTCGATCAGGAATTTGTTCCGAGTGGCGTTAGTTTACAATTATTCTTGCAGCGTCGAATTTACTTCTGTCTAACGCAACTGACAACAATTATGTTTATAAAATTTTGTAAATCGACGCTGCAGCATTATGCCGAATTTGGAAAAACTGTTTTTTAAGTGACTGATATTTTTACAGAAAGAAGCGAATAGAACGAATGTGACTCTGAGCTCGGCGATGCTGTTCCTTCCGATCGCGGCGAGTACTGGGACCATGGATTTCTACAAGAACCTTAACATCGACGGTTTAACACACGGCAAATTCCGAGTCGTCGCGATGCAGCTTGGACTGAAAAACACGCTGTTCGATCGCCTCCTCGTGGCGGATACGTTTCTGCTGTTGATCGGCGTCCTCTTCGTGACTTTCTGTATTTTAGTCTACACCGGATCGCTCCTGCTTACAATCGCCACCATTTTCGCTATTATTTTCAGCCTGGGAGTCTCTTACTCTTTTTACACCCTTGTACTGAGAATCACGTTCTTTCCTTTCATGAATTTGTTGGCGATCATCGTAGCTGTTGGTAATTGCTGAATTTTTAAACCTTCATTGGAAGAACTGAAATGATTCACGAATTCTTGTTTGTTTTTTGATAAAGGTATCGGCGCGGACGACACGTTCATTTTCTGTAAAGTCTGGGAGTTTAACAAGCGGCAGAAATTCAGCGGTGGACTTCTCAGATTGATGCAGGAAACTATGAGCCACGCGCTTCCCTCGATGCTCTTCACTTCGCTCACCACTGCCGTTGCTTTTTTCGCTTCGATCATCAGCAATGTCACTGCTATTAATTGCTTTAGGTACTAAAACAAAATAACAAAATGCTACGAGAAATTTGTCATGAAAACATTCCCAATGTTCGGAAACTCAACGCATTTGTAGTTTATTCGCAGGCATGACCGTTATTGTGCATTTCTTCCTGATGATGACGTGGCTGCCGGCCAGTATGATCGTGGCCGAGTGCTGCCGGACGTCTTTCCTCTCCCCCGCGAACTTCATAGCCAGGAAGTTTGTGCGGCCCCTGAAAACGTTCGCGGAAAAATTTACCACCAACTTCGCTCAATTCCTGAAACTCGTGGTTATTAAATTCCGTTGGCTCTGGTTGTCCGGACTAAGCGTCGTCGCCCTCGCCGCGTCCGTCGTCGTCTTTCACTACCCCGGTCTGCAGCTCCCGAATTCTCCGGATTTTCAGCTCTTCGACAGTTCCCACATCTTCGAAAAATATGACTTGGTCTACGCCAACAAATTCTGGTTCGAGAAACTCGGAATGGTGAGTCCAGAAACTAAAAACCCAGAAACGAAATTTCAATAATCTCATCTCTTTTTAAAAACAGATCGAAGGAGGCGAAGTTTTGCCGCTGCGATTCGTCTGGGGTATAAAGCCACTGGACAACGGCGACTATTTGAACCCGCAATATCGAGGAACTTGGGAACCGGACGAAACCTTCGACATTAGCAGTCCGAAGTCGCAGCTCTGGTTGCAACAGTTTTGTCGGAATTTGCGGGCGCAGCCGTTTTACCGCAGCACGCTGGGTCCGCTGTTGCCGAATTGCTTTATCGAGACGTTGAGCTCTTGGATGCAGCGACGTTGCGAGGGCCTGGACGACGCCGAAACGGACAAAACTCCCTGCTGCGAGAGTAGCAAGTTTCCTTACAGCCCGGAAGTGCTGCGACAGTGCGCTGCCGAAGCCAGCGCGGAGATTTACCGCACGCCGAAACATTTCTGGAACCCTCGCGGTTCCGTCATGGCAGGACTCAAATTTCTAAAGGAGCCTTTGACCGCTGCTTTCGCAGAAAATCCGAATCAAACACTAATCATTCCCACGATTCAAGCGGTGATCGTCGAGTACGACAGCACGCAATCGTACTCGCTTTCTTTCACCGAGATGGACAAATTTTTCAATGAGGTACATTAATGAAGATGGAAATTATTTTGAAAACAGGTACTACATAATATTTTTTTAAATTCCAGGTGGAGTCGTGGATGCAGGACCAGCTTCAAACCGCGCCCCCGGAAATGCGGGGTGGTTGGTTCGTCAGCAGATTAGAATTCTACGAGCTGCAACGAACGCTGTACGAAGGCACATTGTCGGCTATTGCAGTTTCCATGGGCTTGGCCCTCGTTGTATTGATGATTGTAACGCTCAATCTTTTGGTCAGCATTTACGCTATCGTAGCCATTAGCGCCGCGATAATCGTCACGATCGCGGCGCTCGTTCTGCTCAACTGGAGGCTCAATGTACTCGAAAGCGTCGCGGTTTCTACAGCGATTGGTACAGCCAGTTTGTTCCACTTCATTTCAAATTTTTGTAAACATGAAATCTGTAGTTTGTAATTTATTCATTTATAAGTTTTGTATCAAATCGATTAAATTTGCCGTTGTAAGAAATTAAATATCGATTAACGTTGAAACCAGGTCTCGCAGCGGACTTCAGTCTACACTACGCGGTGAATTACCGGGCTTCTAACGCAGAGGATCGAACGCACCGCGTGAAAATGGCCCTGGAGCAGATGGGCGGACCCACGTTGATGGCTGGCATCACTACAGGAGCCGCTGGCGCGTTTATGCTTCCTTCCCATGTACTAGCGTACATACAAATCGGTGTCTTCCTTCTGCTGCTCATAAGCATTAGCTGGGTGTACGCTACGTTGTTTCTGTGCCCTCTGCTTGCCATCGCCGGGCCTTCGCCTGGATTTTTCCAATTCCAGTACCCTCGGTACTAAGAAATCATGTCCAACATTCTACACGAGCTTGTATTTTAATTAAACAAATGTTTTCATTGGATTCTGCATTTTTAGGATACCAAAGTCGCTGTTCACCTTTCGAAAGGATTTGACGGAGGAAACAGTCGAAGCCGGAAGAAACAATGGAACCGAAAGAAGACGAGGCGGTGCGGAGAGAAGAATGTTGTCGGAATCGACGCTTAGCAGGTCGAGCACGGTGTGCCAGTTTCATTGCGGGGAACTGGAGGCGCTTTCCGCGCGGCCTCCGTCGCCCTTCGAACCTCGAATCTGCTCAGATGAGGATTGACTGAATTAAGTAAGCTAGGATAAATGTGAAAATATTTGTATTTCACTGTACGTGTCTTTATGGAACCCGAAATTTTAAAAGAACTGCGATTTTCTCAAAGTGTACTTTTGACTCGCGCGTCGTAAGATGTTATTTTGTAATCGTTTTTCAAGTCATGTATTAACTAAGCGGCGGTGTTTTAGCGTGTTCCTGAAAACGGCCAATGACTTGTCGACGGATTGTGTTTTTTAATAAAGAAAAGCACATCGTTCGATCAAGAAATGTATTTCAAACGACGAAATGCGTTCGCCGAAATCCTTGGCCGATGCTTTGCAAGATCAACTGCACCTCGTCCAAATCCTCGTGGTAAAATATGTGAGCTTTGAACTCCTTCGCGACGTTGCACATCGTTTCTCTGGAAATAATGGAAGAATTTGAATGTCTTGGGATTGACATTGTTTCGTCTTCGATAATTACCCGGAGATGAATGCGAAATAATTGGCGATGTTGTTGGTCCGTCCGCACGAAGAAATTTCCATGTAATTGTTCTGAATGAGCACGCTTTCGTCGGACTCTCGAGTCACCTTTACTCGCATTTCCAAACAGTCCAACAGAACTGGCACTTTTGTTATTTTCGTCGATCTCAGCAACGCCCAAATCGCTTTTTCTACTTGTTTAATGTCGCCCAGCGAACCGGTTGAAACGGAACCGCAATATTTTACCGGAAAACCAGCGATGGAGCTTCTTTTCACATTTCGAGTCTCCGGAAGTTCTGTGTTTTGCGGTTCCGGAGCTTTCAGTAACTCCTTCATGTGCTCGGACCCGGAACTTCTGATAACGCTCACTATCGGCCCGTAAATTTCTTCGGAATGTTTGTCGCGGTGCTGAAAAATTGTTTTGTTTAATTCCACAGCGAAGAAAAACTAAAATTCTTGTGTACTTTTATAATGCGCAGCGATATGGGTTTCCCCGTGGCTTTTTTCATGATTCCTTGTAACTTTCCTTTGGAGTTGGCTGTGACTATGGTGCCGTTTATTTCGTCCAGCACATCGCCGATTTGAACTTTGTCCTGCACCGAATGTTCATCGTGAAAATTGTGTTTCTTTCAATGATATTTATTTTTACGTTGATCTTTTCCTTACGTCTTCGTCGGCTACGGAATTTTCCTCGACTCGAGTTATTAGCGCTCTTCCCCTCGCAAAACTTGGTGCATAAATTTATAAATTCGCTGGTCAAGATTGCATTTTTGTTTGTAGCGAGAGAGAAATGTGTTCTTTACCACACGGAAATGCCTAAAGTTTTGCACGGTACGAGTTCCAGGGATTTGCAGTCTGGCAGTTCCCAAGTCTCGTCTAGGAAGCTGGCGTTTTTTAGGTCCAGTTTGAAGTTGAGCTTGCTGATTTGCAGCAACACCGAGACGAAGATTTGCCCGAGGATTTCGTTCCCTACGATGCTGTCTTTGTCGTAATACTCGACGGCGAATTGCGGCTCGTTTATCTGAAAAATTAACATTTTTCAAAGCCAATTTTTGGTCTTTTTGTATCCACGGTTTTACTTACTAAAAATAGTATTGGCTCGTGTAAACATTTTCGGGTCAGACAAGTTCGTATGAAAAGTCTAAGATGACCGGTCGACGTGTTAACTCTTGAATTGTCTCTCACGCTTTCTACAATGGATGAAAATACGTACAAAGACCTGAAAAAGTTTTCCTAGGTGATTTTTCGTTCGCTTTGTCATTGTTTGATTTAGTGACCTTTCGTTTTTGGATGCAAGGTCGTTCATCCAGAACCAAGTTTTTGATTCTTTCGGTATTCCAAAAGTGTTGAATCGCATCGCGACTCCTTTTTCGAAGCATCTTTCCAGGTTCTTGCAAAATAACGCGAGGTTTTTATTGTCATCGTTTATTTCCCCTTCGAATTCCATCAACTTGCGCGTCAAGCCTGAAAACGTTTTTTACTTTTGAAAAGTTTTGGACAATTTTCTCATTTCTCGTCGAAAATTAATGTTTTGTACAGTTGGAAAATTTTTCATTCAAATTTTTCAAAAAATCCAGGAAAAATTAATCGAGTTATCGTACAGAAATGTTCTTGCTCGCGAATATAGCGAGAAATTCAATCGGCATTATCGAGCTTTTTGTTTGATAACAAGATTTTTAATTATTCATAGTTCTTTTTTCCAGAAAAGAAAAAACTGCAAAAAACTTTCTGTTTCAAAAAAATGTTATCTCTGGAATGAAACATTATTTCAGTAATTTCAAAGATTCAATTTTACCAAGCGAGAAAGGAGAAACTTGAACGTCAAAATTGATAAAAAAACGAAGTACAAAATTACCTTTCAAATCCTTGATCAAAGGATTCGAGAGAGTCATGATGCATTCTCAAAATCCTTGGAAAACTTCAGAAATTCGAGTCAAGGCACAGCTGTTTTGCATCCGGCCGCGATAATTCTCGCATACGTTATTGTACTGCAGCAACGATTACGTGAAAAAAACGAGTCAATTGTTCCTGCGTCTTATCAAGCTGTCGTAGTATTGAACATGTGTACGAGCACGTGAAAACGAACTATCGTAAATTTGTCAATAAAAAAAACGTTTGAAGTTTGCGAGCAGAAAAAAGGCATTGAAATTGCGAAAAATGTTGAAACAGGTTTTCGATAATTAAATGAAACGTCGTAGTATGAAAACGTCAAACAACGAAACAAAGCGAATTCGCAAGAAACGATCGAAGGTTAGACCGAGGGGTTGAATAATTAAAAAAAACATGCGCGCCAGGCGCAAAATATACGAACAGATCGAACTAAACACTCATGCTTGCGCAAACTATGGATCGCGTTTCGTTTTATTTAACCGGAAGCTACTTATTTGCCTCCAAAATTGATAAAAATGTGTCGTTAATCATTATTGCAGCCGTGAAAATCTCTTAAACGTCCGTACAAGTGAAATAAAAACATTTATATGCTTTTTTGCATTCATGCTGCAATGTACTTTGCATTTAAGACAAGTTTATAAATTGGTTCTTATCACAATTTCTAATGAAATATACGTTTTGTATGATTGTATTGTCATTTAAGTGACTCGATTTATGTAAACGGCCTCGATAAATTGAGGTTGTAAAATTGCAGTTTATGACCGTCGACACACTTCTAAGCATTTCAAATTTTGCGGACATCCGACGAGCTTGCGCACGCACCGACGTTCGAATTTCCGGTGTTTTGTTTTAATTATTACAAATACTCGGGAATGAAAACGCCGGAGTCTTGTAATAAAAAATCTCTTATTTTGCGAATACAACGACGGAAACATTGAATAACTTTCTGTAATCGTGGATACTTTGGACAATAATCGTGATAAAAACGTTAAAATACATGACTTTACACACTTGCAGTAAAAGTTCTTGAGAAAACGTATTTACACTGGCAATTTGATGCTTGAGTTGGGTTACATGTTTAAATATGGCGTTAACTATTTTAATACTGATTTAACAAGATATTCGGTTCTTCTCAATGTCGACTTATCCTGGAGTCATTCGCGAATTCTGGAACACGGAACACAAATTTATAATACATTATCATGAATTTACGTTTTTACATCAATTACGAAATTTACCTTTCAGGCAATCGTGCAATTCGGCTTCGCTGAAGCAGCACCTCAGTTCCAAAGGTTTCACTCCCCGGAAAATAGCCACGACGCTGGGTTTCAAGTTGTAGAAAATCAACGGTTGGCCTCTCTTAGCAAAATCCTCGATGAGGGTTTTGATACCCTGAAAAAAGGTGAAATCAAAATCAGTTTCAATCGAATTAAATACTTATCAATAACTCGTAAGCTAATCAATCTCCCACCTTTGCAGCCGTAAAATCCGCAGCTTGAATATGCGTGGAATCGACGATAACCGGTACGGAAGTTCCGTGTTTCGTCCCGTGCTTACTGATAGCGGCTCTGACGTACTCGACGCTCGGGAAAACGAGACTTCTGTCCGGCGTGATAACCAGATACTCAAAGCCTCCCGTGCCCTGACAAAAGCGCATAAAAATATCATTAAATAAGCAACCGCGTAAAAGCGATATCTCCATCTTTATTCTAAAACAATTGCGAAAGACCGCAATTTTACTCACGACAACTTTGTGAACGTGCAAAGTTGGCCTGGCCGAAGCATAAAGCAAAAACAGGAGATTTACGCCGATGCCGATAACGATCCCGAGTTCCAATTTTATGAAGAGACAGCACAGGAACGTTGCTATTCCCGGCACTAAATCAATCTCTGAAAGCAAAACACGGCTCGATAAAAAACGGATAAAAAAGAACCGGTGGAACTCGTCGCGAAACTTACTCTTCGTGCGCCACATGGGCTTGATTACTTGGAGCTCCACCATGGAAACGACCGCGGCAATTATTACGGCCGCCAGGGACGCTTTGGGAATGTAAAACAAGTACGGGGTCAAAAACTTGAGCGACAGGATCACCATGATGCCGGTGTAAATTCCGCCGAGGGTCGTTCTGACCCCCGAAGCATGATTTACGGCGCCGCGGCTCAAACTCCCCGCGATCGGCATCGAGGAAACGAAGGACGACACGACGTTGCACGTCCCGATCGCCAGCATTTCCTGCGTTGCGTCCGTTGGTTTTCCTTCGGCTGGAAAAATCGATGTATTCGTTAAAACTGTTTTTGTTTTGTTCTTTCGAATACTTACAGAAAACTTTGCTGATCGATATGGTCTCCAAAATCCCGATCAGAGGCACGACGATGCAGCCCGAGCCCATGGTGGAAATCATGTCGATGAAGCCAAAGGTCTCGTTGCCGTGGACGGTTTGAAACGGCGGTGGCTGAAAATTTGGAAGGCCCGGTTTCACGTTGCCCGTGAGGCTGACCGGCGGCGAGCCCAACTTTTGCTCCAGAAACCAGCTCAAGACCGCGCAGACCACGACTATGACGATGTTTCTCGAGGTCGACAGGAGCCACAGGCTTTTCAGGAACATGTTCTTCAGCGCGCTCGGCGACTTCGCGCCGTTCGCGACCGCTGGAACGTCCTTGAGTTTCTGCGCATGCATTTAAAGTTTGCGCTTACTGTTTGTTCTGAGAATGCGATACAATTGGACGAGGGAAATCACCTTCAGCATGAATATGAAGACGATGCAAGTGAGCCCGAGCAAAGTGTCCCATAATTTCAGCTCACCGATGTGCTGGAACACGTTTTGCCAGACGTCGGTGAAGGCCGACCCTGTGATATTCAGGCCCAAAACGTCTTTGACTTGACTAGTCGCAATGATGATTGCGGCAGCGGAAGTGAACCCGACCGATACGGGTCCGGAAATGAAGTCTATTAAAAAACCTGGGAAAAAAAGTATTCGTGAGTACAAAATTCACTTGAAAACGTGTAACGCAGTTTTAATTACCCAATTGCAAGATTCCCATGAGCAGGCAAACGCAGCCGGAAATGAAGCTCAGGAGAACCGCGAAATCCGGTCCCAGTTGGGACTTTTGCAAAGTTTCCCGGGTCAGAATTGCCGCGATCGCCGTGGGACCGACCGCGACGTCTTTGCAAGAACCCATGATTGTGTAGAAGAAACAGGCCATAAAAGACGAGTACAATCCGTACTGGAATAAGCGAGGAAAAAGAATTAATCTTCGGTTTTGGGGCTTGCTCTTTGGGTTTTTCTAGTACCTGCAATGGAATTCCAGCGACGTTCGCGTAAGCGATCGCTTGGGGTATCACCGTCAATCCCACGGTCAAACCCGCGACCAAATCGCTCACTATGTAGTCCTTTTGGTAGTTCGGGAGCCAATCCAAGATGGGCAATCTTCTGTAAAGGAGCTTCTTTGTGAAGGACCTTTTCACGCGCTTTCGGAGCCATTCCGAGCACGTGGATTTTGGAGTAACTTTTTCCGTTTCATTGTTAGGAACTGAAAAACGGGGATTACGAAATAAGATGAAGTTTTTTTACAAATTTCATGTACAAACGTTTGCTCGGCTAAAAAACCAGCTCAAATGTAGCGTGCCGCGAGTTGATCGTTACGCAACGTCGTTGTCTCGCAATGAGATCTGGAAAATTGATACGGGATTTCGATTTTTCTTCGGTTATTTTTTTTTGGTTTTTCATTGCGAAATCGTGGGATGAAAAAAACGATAGGATCGAAAATTTTCGGCATTTTCTACGCAATTCTGTCATTAACCGCGATTTTATCTATCGCGGGAAAATGTATGAATGCTAATTACTCCGTAATCGCTGCCGCGTTAAGCAAAGTACGGTGGAGTAGCGATTTCGTTATATAATAAACTACCATTAGTGTTATGAATGATTAGCTACGATTATTCTTTATTTACATCAATTTTCAATTGCACGTCGACGCGCGTTGGCGTCAATTGCTGCTTTTTGCTTCGATTTTGCTACTGCAAAAATGCGTATTCCGAGCGTGAAAAATAACGGATACATTCGATTTGTTATTTCAATGCGTTCAATGTTTTTGGAATATTTTTGTTGCATCACTTGGTTTTTTTTTGATAACATGAGCGGACTAATCGATTACGGCAAGTATTTTTAGATCAATTGTGTGCATTAAACACCTAAAAAAACAAATTCAATTTAATATAATTTATGTTATCGCAATTTCAGGGTATTTTTCATGCAGGCACGAAAAAAACACGCGATTAACGAATTATTTTTATAAGGGTGAGTTGTCAATGTTTTTTTTCCCTCTCACGAGAATTAATTATTAAGTCGCGTTATAAAAAATGTGTAAGACTAATTTCACATTCCATCAATCAATTCTTACCACACCACGAAATCGAACATCATGAAACAATTAAATCTGAATAAAATGATCGATGAATGATGAATTAGAAAAAATTAAGTGCTGAGATTTTACGACCGGAGCGCGTTAATATCATTTTTTGAGTTGGATTTTATAGGAAACTTGAGATTCGACTGGAAGAAAACTTGTTGCATGCGTGATATTGCACACGAATATATAATAATAACGAAAACGATAGATGCAAATGAATAAGTAAAACCTGATTCCGCACGGAGAAGCATGACATTTGCATTCATATTATTAAATGAATAGCGTTCATGCTTGACATTAAGGTTCGGGTGACAAAAAACGCGTGGATTTGAAACGAAAAAATGATAAAATATGGGAAACTAATCGCAGCGATTTGTTTAAAAAATTCCTCGGCTCTTGTCGCCGATATCGAAAATCTTTTGAAAAAATAATATTTTCCCATAATTGGAAGTGAGATTTTTCTTCGAAAACAAGTGCCACGTACGGATATTTACAATCGACGTAAACAGGCCTATCTGCGCTATTCTTTGTTATCTAGATAAAGATAATGTCTTGCACAAGCGAACAAAAACACGACAAACTATTCCCTGTTTACCAGCCATTTTTCTGACAATCCCGGCAATTTTATTGAGATTTCGACGAGGAAACAACGATTCGCGAAAATGCAGGCAAAAAGTCGCATTGAATTGTCCGTGCCCTCGAGGAAACTAGGAAAACCTTGTATTTACAAACTCCGGAACGCAAAACGAATTTTCTCACCATTCAAATTTTTGTCCAGTTTCGTCGTCAAGTTGATCGCGGGGATTGGGATTTTTAAGTCGAACTCGTTCGGTAAATTGGCCCCGTTTTTGCGCGCTTCGTTGCGAAGCGCGTCGTCCAGGCTGTTCCTGAAACTCAGGAGCGTGATGTCCCTATGCGCCTTGAGATCATCGCCGGCTTTCACGTCATAGTTTTTCATCTTTCCTTCTTTTCCTCGTGGAGAGTTTTCCTCGTTCCGAAAGCCGATTTAAGGACTGGAAATCCTCATATTTGCCGAACTTTTATTTCGCACTTTTGCAGTACACGTTTTTGTATCGAAAAATGTCACGTGCTGTTACGTTTCATTGCTTTCGAAGTTGAAATTCTTCCGAACTGATAAGCTCGACCCCTGTTCACGCTTCCTACAAGAAAACGTTTAAAACTGTAAAAGTTTGTCGCAATTTTAATTTTATATCGAATTGTTTTGTCAGATCTTTTTTGCTCTCGATTTATTTATTGGAAAATTGTTACAGAATGTCGCGGTATAAATTGAATGGAAGATCAAGTCATTAATTACATGAGTATTGAAACATGGACTGATGGCGATGTTTACTAAAGTAAATATGCACTGACTCGTTGTTTGACCGATCGGAAACGCGACTGTTCGGCGACTGAATTATGACATTCAACAAGGTTTCAACGATGTTTCGGGATAGCTGAAATTTCGTAGATAAGATAACAGGTTTTTTTACTTTCTAATACAAAGGATACATATTTACGATCTGATTTTTGCAATTGAAAACGTTCAATCAGATCAAGATAATGCACGAATACGAAACATATTTTTATTTTATTTTCAAGTATTTAGACTTTATTACGAGTAAACTAAAAATTTGAGGTATTGAAATCTACTTAGGCATATCTTATCACCATTGATAGTAAACAAACATCATTAATCGGCCAACTAGATCTGAGTTTTTCCGATGCCAAGTTTCGAGCGTTTGAAATAAAAAAATGTGTCATCGCCCGGAAAGAATCGAAAATATTTTTGTGTTAAAAGATCAAATTAACCCACTAAATAAAAAAGGTTTTTTATCACATTAAATAATTCCCGAATATCAGCCGTAAAAACAAAAAAATTTCTTCTTGATCACGATCTTTTCGACTGGTATACAATTAGCAATTTTTTGACTTCGGAGTGGAATTAAGTGTGTAGAATTCGCGTGCTTGGTAAAAAAATCACTCCCGACAAGTCGCAATTAATGCATCAATCAAAATACTTACGTATCGTCGTGAATATTCCGTGCGCGCTCGGTTTTTTCGAAACAGCGTCACGATTCGCGGCAAGTACCGGACTCGAGGCGCATTTTCGCGGGAAGTTCGAACGGTTTTCGTCGACTCGATCGAATAAAAGCACGTCCGATCGGCGCGATCGTCGAAAAGCGTGTCCGGTAGCACGAGACTTTTCCACTTGACAGTTGAGAATTAAAGTAGTGGTGTAATACCGAACGTTAGAACCCACCGAGTGGGAATGCCCCGTCTTGTCCTCGTCTACATGCTTTTGATATGTAGATCGCAGTTTTCCCGATCGGCAAGTACGAACTTTGATCTTGCCGATAATCGCGAGTTCGTACATTTTTAGTTCGCCAATTTCTTATTGAATGTGAAAGTATACGAGCCGTAATTAACGAGTGAAATTCGTTTAATTGCATCCTATCGAGCGAGGAAAAATTTGCAAGAAAAGCTCGATTCGTCGTTATAAAATGTGACGAATTATGTAACGAGTAAAAAGTTGAAATCGGTGGAAAAATAAAAATCTTCAAGTTCCGTAACAAGATTCTTTGTTAGCCGGTTTTTTATTGTTAAACGAGATAAAGTCCAATCACTAATTGCCGTAAACGAGCAATTAATTTGGGATTTTAAGAGTACTTTATTTAGAATTTTGTTTTGAAGCGCAATGAGGGCAAAACGAGTGATTTCGAATTATCGGTATTGCGTTTCATAAAGAGCGTACAATTAATATTCACCTTCTGAAATAATATTTGAAAAAACGTGTTAAACCAATGAAATTTGAATAAGTGATGAACGCGAAACATTATCATGCTCGAGTTTTATGATAAATGTGGTTCGTTAAAATTCGCAAAAAAAATATCCGAATTATTATTCAACGGCAGAATTTAAAATTCACATTTTGCCAGTTTGCATCCGCATCAGAACATACTTCTCTACACTTGCACGTTTGGAAGCTGAACACGTGCCGCACACGCGTCGCAATCATCAAACAATTGCTTCGAATTGTACACTCAATTATTGATCGTTTTTTCATGAATCGCTGAGCGAGATTCCGCTCTTTTTTTGCTGGCTCGGCAAAAACCCCATCTGCAATTTACAATGAATTTTGAATATTTAGAAATCTCGCATTTTTTAAAGGCTAGTATTTACTTCCTGATTGTTAAACTTTTTATGTGATATTTTGCTCGATAATAAATTACATCGTTACTTTGTTTTCTTGGTACATTGTTTTCTTGGCATATTTTTATTTGTCCCTAGTTTCTCGATTCAACTTGTCAACTTATCTGACGTTTCGGTAGTTAGTGTGTGCTACCATCTTCAAAGATTTTATTCGACGTTATACATTTCGAGGTAAAATTGATGGCTTTTGATGGTTTTTGTTTCTAAAATAATATCGACTTGATATTATAAATATAACCTTGAAGATGGCATGATAATTCACCAAAAATTCTTTTGTATTAAAAAATAGACATGAAAAGGTACGAACTATTCTCGGCACTATTTAAAAAAATGTCAATCAAAAATTCGGTTTAACCAATTTTAGATCTTGTTGTGTCATCGCGTAAACATACTTGTAAACATATTCAAGGTTAACATAAAATTCGGATATGTTTTATTCATGTACGCGTAAAATTTTCATTTATAACATTTAGACGATATAATTTTATTACAAAAACCATCGAATGCTTGCCATCCAATTCTACCTCGAAATTGATAACATTAAATAAAACTGTTCGAAGAGGGACGAAACGTCAGATAAGTTGACTAGTTGAATCGAGCATTTCTTGGTAAAATCATACTTTATTTTACGACTTTATTTTTCGTGAAAAAAATTAAAAATAAACGAGCCATGCGTTTCAATCATCATTAAAGCGTGAAACAGAACCGAGATATTCGCAAATAAGATAATTTTTATCCTAATCGTTACATGCTGATGCAGGTGTAATTAAAATAGCGCGATTCAAATTGTCAAGGAAATAAAGACACTGTTTTTACAAAATTGACAAAATGACGCAGCAACAGCTGTGCAAAAGGCAAGCGCGAACATTTATCAATCGAAAACCAAGCATTTTTTGAGCGGGCAATTTATTACGAAGGGATTCACATTTATTATTTTCATCGCGACTTTCATTTCCGTACCAAAGAATCTTCTCTTCGCGAATTGACGAAACTCGAAGCGTGATTCGTGACATTCTTGTTTTTTTTTTCTTCCGAACTCGTCAATTTATTATGTAAGAAATACATATCAGATTTTTTTTAATGAGGAGTATCCAATTGTTTCCTGCTTCATTCGGCGAGCACAATCGCTTTTACCGACAAACATATTTTCAAAGATTATCATCGTCGCTAATTCTTTTTTCTACGTCAAAGCCGATGTTTTCCTAAGCATCGCGAAAAATCACGCCTGTTCTTTGCCAATTTAACGAGCGGATAAAAATGAGCGTCGGCTAATTCGCATTACAAATTCGTGGTCTCCATTTCTTAATTGGACATTCCGTAATTAATACTTCTCTATAAATCAGATAAAGTCGGCCCGCAGAAACACGTAACGCACGCGATTCGAGTAATTATTCATTGTCTTAAAAAGACCGTTAAAGAGATACAAGCGCATTCCTCAACGGGAAAGAAGATGAGCCGAGGCATCGACGTATCGAGGAAATCAATAAAACCGCGAGACCCATTAATCGACACTCATAACTTTCGATGCATTTTTTACGCTTCCCGGTTGCGCAATCAATTTCTGGAATCGCAAAGTTCAACGAGTAAAATGTTTCCTCGATTCGTCAAGGAAAATTTCACGTCCGAAGAAAATCACGCCGCGTCTAGTGTAACATCTTTCGCGGACGTTTGCAACTCCATGAAATTCGTTTCGTGCAATTGCATTACATAATTTGCCATGCATCGTTTACGCCGAGACTCGTAGCCTTCTGTACTCGGCTTCTACAAAACACGCTTCTTTGCAGTATCCAGTTGCTTCCGGTGCTTTACGTCACTCGTTTTGACAAACGCGAATCCGTTTAAATCAATTACAAAATTCCTTTTTCGTCTCCCCAAAAGTTTCCGTTCCGTAGAACAAAACTTGGAAAATAACAATTCGTTGAACATCGTCACGTTTCGGTGATCGGAATTTTTTTCATATCATACAAAATGATGATATGATTAGCGATGAGTGTGCAAATTTCGCCAGATTTGTAAAAAAGTAAAGTTTTGTGAAATTCTAACTGATACATGAAAGATTTTCCTTGCGAGACTTTCTTTCTTGCTGACCTCGAGGGGCACGTGTCTTTCTCCAGAAATATTAAATAATTTATCAGCGACTGTATATGAAAGTGGTGGCGACCAATAGTGCGTTAATAAATTACCTATCGCACGTAATTAAAGACAGAAATTCATTAGTTTCTCGGTTAAGCCTCTTGAAAGTATCAAGTTCCATAATAAATCAGTAACATTTTATGAAAGTGCGATTTTTATTTTTTTCCTTCAAAAAGAATGTAATTTATGCACAATTTCAATCTGGCAGTTATTCGAGAATTAATTAATTATTAAAACCGTTAGGTCTTTTTATTAGGAATTGTCGCGGTTGAAGCTTCTCTTGAACGTCATGGATCGAACTTCCGATTTGTTATTTTTCGAGGTAGTTGCGCTTCCACTGACCGGGGTCGGACTTTCCGAGAGCGAAGCGCGGTCGTCGCTCGTCTTTTCTCTTTCCAGCCGTTGTTTGCTAAACTTTCCCATTCCCGGACGATAAATTTCCATCGCTGGGCGATCCTGGAATGCAAAACGGCAGCAATTAATTTATAGATTCTAAAAAATGGAGATAAAACTTGTAAAAATATGAACCTTGTTTCTGATTCTTCGCTCCAGTCGCGGGTCCTTTTTGTCTTTTCCCTTGTAGTTGCTTTTTTGCAAATTGCTCTGGTCTCCGCCGTCTAAAGATTTGTGACGTCTCAAACAACTGCCATCGCTGCCTACACCTTCCCCTCCGCTTTCGAGAGAATTACGTCTTTTCACTACTTTTGTCTCCCTTTTTTGTTCGGCATTCTTCCTATCAATCTTTTCATTCGATTTGGATTTTTCTTTCTCCTCGGAATCCTCGTCCTTGAAATTACTCGGAAGTCTTTCATCTAAAAAAATATTGAAGGGTAAAATATTTTGAAAAGATTCATTAAATATTAATTTGTTTTTGTTGGATTGTTTTTAGAATGAACAGCGGATTGTTAATCGTGGATCGAAGTGAAAAACAGAGACGTTGGTAAGGCAGAAATTGATCGATATTGAAAGAAAAAACAAAAATTGTTTTATTCCAATTTTATTATAATTTGACAAAAAAACATGGAAAGCAAAATTTTGAATTTGCAAAACATTTAAAAATATAAACTTGTTGACGCAGTTTTGAAATGCTATTTTAACGAGTAAAGAAGAGTGAATTAATGACTTTATTTTTCTATCAATTTAACTTATTAAGAGAATCTTTAATTCATCTCCACTTTATGGATAAAAATTGTTGTTCTTTGTTAAAACGAATTTATTCTCTATTCTTTCGAGAATGTATTTAAACAATAAATGTACTCATTGAATGATTGAAAAATAAAATATACATTCACTTAACAAAATACAGAATTAAAAATCAACAATCAATAACAATCATAAACATTTTCTTAAAAGAATAAAAGTATAAAAAAATATAACGACTTTGCACATAAAACTGTTTTGAATACTGAACAAATTTGCGTAATTCATAAAAAGCAATGTCGGCCTAAACAAAAATCTTTTGTAGCCCTGTGAAACCATGCGGCAAAGTCGAAACGTAAAATCTGAAGTACGAAAAGATGTCTTACTTTCTACATTAAGATTTTCCAAGGATTTGTGTATTGCTTTTTCAGTATCGGCTTTGACATTCTTGTCTTCCGCCTCAAAAGGTTTTCTGTTTTGTGCCTTTTTCGGGTGAGCTTCGGACTTGATTGGCTTTTCTTTGTCAATTTCAGACTCATCTTTTTTCAAAGTGTCAGCGCTCGTTTCCGTGCTCTGCTTCTTCGACTCTGCCAATCTTTTCTTCTCCTGCCGCATTTTTTCATAACTTTTACCCTTCTTTTCTTCAACTTTTCTATCCTCGGCGTCTTCCTTGCGCTCGTGCTTTCGTTCATCTTTGCAGTTGTCTCTGTCATCTTTCTTCCCGTAAAAAGATTTTTTCTCATCGTACTTTTTGCCCTGCTTCGCTTCCCGTTCGCGTTCTTTGTAACCTTTTACGGAAGTCTTAACTTCTCGTTCTCGCTGCTTGTCCCGAAATTTATCATCTTTTTTCAGCCGACTCTTCGCATCCTTTGGTGCCGCTTTCTCCTTTTCTTCCTTATTTTCCTTGTTTTCCTTACTGGCCTCTTTCTCCTGATCCGGATTTTTCAGTACCTAAAATAGCACAAAAATTATTTGCAGTTCAATTTAAATACAGAAAAACTTGATCCGTCAGTTGAAAATTGCTATACTTTGGAAACTGTGGGCTCTTCTTTTATCCTCTTCCTCTCCAAATCCCGTCTCCTTCTCTCCTCTCGCTTTTCCTCGCGGATCCGCTGCTTTTCCAGCTTCCGCTGCTTCAAGAAGTCCAAAAGTGGCGTAGTTGTGACTTTCTTAAGATTACCTAAAAATCAAAATACAATTTTTAATCAACGAATACATTTTTTCATGAGAATTTTATGCTTTTGCAAAACTTACTATCAGACGGTGTATACGAGTACTCGGTTTTTGGTTGACTAGTCCCGGTTTCAGCCTCCGCGCTCTTCAGGCACTCCAAGAAACTTATATAATAAGGATCTGTCTCTATAGTGCCGCATTTCGGTTCCTTTTTCTTCCCGACTCGCTTTTTCGGCAGCCTTTGAAAGGGCGAAAACTCCACAACTGCTGGGTATTCGGTGCCTTTGGCATCGACAAATACATAGTTGTCAAACTTTTCCCGGAATATGAAAATCTCCTGCTGGTTGGTAAAGTTTATATATGCTCGGGAGAACGCGAATTGCCCTAAGGACATGTCGGCTTTCACAAAGTATAGGTAGTCGTGCTCTGGCAGTGGAGAAACCTGTTCCATGAACTGTTCCTGCGTCATCGAAGGCGGCAGTCGACGAATGACGACCTAAAAAATCAAACATTGATTATTTCCTAGATCTTTCGAAATATAAGTATTATTCCAACTACATTTTTACTTCGATTTTTGACAATTGTTTCAATGTGTACTTTTTTAATAATAAAATAAAAATTGCACAGAAATTTTTGACGATTTTGTGGTTTTGCAAAACTTTCGATGTTTTTGACTTATCGATTTTATCGAGGTAACACAATTTTCGGATTATTGCGCTCGGGAAACATAACCTAACTTTTATTTACGAAACTATGTTTTTGTGGCGATAAAATGCTCGAGGTTTACTTTCGTCATCGGGCGGCATTTTTCCTTTTTGATATCCCGGGACTTCAAGCTGTCTGAAATATTGGATTGCGAGTCGGTTTGGACGCTCGTTTTTTCTGACAATTGAGTCTCTTCCGTCATCACGGAACTTGCGAAATCTCGAACTCCAGTTTCTTCGGGTGAGTAAATATTTGAATTGACGGAGTTTACGCAGCACGGAACATTGTTAACAATATTTTTTGCAATAGTTTCGGATTATTTTCTAGATCTTATTAATATTTATTGATGTCAGCAAAACTCGGCAAAACTGCTGTCTGCTTTTTTGATGTATTATTGCTGCAGTGCGATTGTGTTGCACTCTGAAGTTTTTTATAGCAAACTTCATGAGGATTCAAAAATTTCAGTAAATGGATTCAGTTTAAATTTTTTCACTTAATTATAGGGAATAAAATCTTCGAAAAATTACTCAGTTGCCGATTTAAAAACTCGATTGGTAAATAGATTGCACAGTTTTGAGAAAGAGAGACTTTTTTCTTTCTTTTTGTATCTGAAATGGCGCGTCAATCGCATGTTCATTAGCGCGGACAATTTTAAAAATATGTAACTTTGATATTTTTTATGTATTCGCATATCTATATACAGACCGAATTTCGTCATTTCTCAAAATTTATTCTGCATGATAATATCACATATTTTTCTACATATTTGGTTAATTATTCATCGAACTCTATTCAATAATAATAACAGAAACACGTAAGTACAAATGGTACAAATAGTCCCTCGTTACGAGTTAACCATGGTGGGTTACCCATGTGGGTTACCTACATGGTTTTTTGGCCTGGGTAACCCACGTGGGTTCACCAGGTGGGTTTCCCAGGTGGGTTTCAACCCACATGGGTTGATTATTTGAAAAACAAAAAAATTGGAATACTTAATTGATCCTTACAATCAAACGGTTGAAGACGTAGTTTGTATTCATAGCTGAAATTGGCGATGGATAAAATCAAAGTAATCAGTTAATTAAGAGAAAATAATATGTAGGGAACTGACATTTCAGATCAGTTTTAATTTGAATGTAATGTACAAGTTTTAGGGTGAAATATGTAGCAACAATGTACGAGTTTCATACTCGTAGAGTTTTGTACTTGTTTCGAGAAAGTTTTTTCGGTTAATGTGAGGTTTACTTCACGAGCCTAAGACGAGCTTTTCACTAGTTAAGTAGTCTGTTTTCCATACATCCCAAGGGCTTACAAAATGTAACCGAGTCGCCCATTTTCCGCCCTAGTGATGGAAAATACATAATGAATTTCAATTACGATCAAAAAAGGATTAAGGATTGTGATCAAAAACACGATCAATAAGGATTAAATGAATCTTTGATCTTCTGCTCAGCGTATTTTTCACTTTATTGAATTACATAATAAAAATTGTACATTCACCGCTTTCAACTAGCTAATAGTGCATCGTGTAATGAGTGCAAAATAGTAACTATAACTATATTTATTGAAGATAATTGTACAACTTTTAAATAAAGTCTGTCTTAAAATGCATGGACAACAGTTGAAAGTGCTAATTCCGCGTGTGTAAAAATTTTTACATAACGTTCAAGAAGCGCGGTAACTTATTATTTTTCTATTTTTTCAAGGTATCGATTGACGCTGCTGAATTCATCAGTGAGTAATGAAATTATTCGAATATTCGCCGAGGGTACTCAAATAGCTAACAAGAAACTTGATAAGTACCTATGGAAGCTTTAGCTTGATGAAAAACTATGTACCACTATCGTGGATGATGCCTGGATAAGCAGCGGTCGAAGAGTTCTTTGTCCAAGCGAAATCATTTATTAGTTTATGTATAAAATGATGCTCTGCAAAAATTATAAAAATTTCTTGAAGAAAAATTTTCTAGAAGTTTCCGTATAGTGTAGACAAAAATTTTTTACTAGAATATGTATTCTATTGACGTAAAGTCAAGTATTGCAAATGGTATTTCCCAATAAACACAGCTCCGTCTTAAATCCGTATTAATCGAGGTCCCAAACATTATTGGCTCCCTCTTCAATACGCAGTGATTTCGAGCGAGTCCGTATTAAATACGTATTAAAGAGCTGTGTTTATTGGGATTTATTAAAGAAAAATTTTCAAAGAGTTCCCGTACGGCGTAAACAAAATTGTTCATAAAAATATGTATTCCAGTGACGTATTGGCAAGTAGAAGAAGCGTCATTAACAAAAATGTCGTAATAAATACTTTTCTTTTTATACTTCCCTTCCGCATGTGCGTTCCGTTTGTTATCTATAGCTATAAATATTGGCACTACACTTGATAAAGTCCATTTTAAAATCCATTTATGCCGGTAAAAATTCGAAATTCGCTTAATTTAAAAAATAATTTTTATTATTATTGAAATTCATTTGTAAATTACTTTGTGTAATAACCAGTGAGTATACTATTTTTAAACAAATAATGGAGTTATCTGCGATAATTTTTATCCACGGAAAAGTACTAATAAAAAGAAACGAATCGGAATATTTTAGGGGAACATGGGGCAAAGCGGGGAGCGGGGCAAAGCGGGGAGAAGCGAATATTTCGTTATTAGTTTAACGCTATCTATTGTGCGTCACGCGAACTTTG